>VYZW01030693.1:64531-266957 GCA_013401315.1 Balaeniceps rex | reverse complement strand
TCGCCCGGTGGCGACGGGCTGCGGTCGCCACCGGGCGAGCACCCCCGGCTTGCTGCGGGGCGAGCCCCCAGCGCCCGGGTGTTGTTCGACGGTGCCGTGATGGATGCAACGGACCCCTCGGATTTGTCGGGGGTAGGGATTTTGTGGCTGGGTTAGGCGAGGAATTCGTAAAAAGAGTTGTAAGGAGAAATATGCATCGGTCCTGGCACAGGCGTGTGCGGGGGCGATTTGCGGGGTCGGGAGCGGAGGGTTGGGGGCTGCCTGACTGAGGCTGAGCGGGGTCCTGAGCCGGGTCCTGAGCTGGGTAGTGCCGCAGGCACGGGGCTGAAGTCGCTGGGACTTTAACCCTTGGGTGAAGTCTCCACCTGCTCTCATTTTCTCTCCAGCAATAGGCTGCTTTCACCAAACGCTTTCCTCAGTGTCTTTTGCAATAACTTTTTCTAACATGCTTAATCCTCCACATCTGCGGGAGAGCAGAAGTTGTCCTTCCGATGCAGCCATTTTACACCTAGCTTGGCTTTTCCCTCCAGCTGCCAAGCGGTCCCCTCTTCCCGCAGGTTTCCAGGCTCTTCCCCCCACTCCGCATCCCTCCGGACGGGGCTTCTGCCCTGGCTGCGACTGGCTGGGGCACCCGGGCAGTGGTGTCTTGCAGCAGGGCAAGAGGCTGGGAGCATCACTGCCGGCCTGGACGTGGGCATCCAGGCTGGGTTTGGTTGGGATTCGCAGGAGGGAACGTTTCCAGCTGTCAGGGGCTCTCTCATCTCAGGGGTATTCGCCCTCAGCAGACAGGGCAAGCCGGAGAGGGAAGGGCTGCGGGAGTCTCTGTGCTCCCCGAGAGGCGAGTCCGCTGGCTTCCCTGCTTTGCAGACCCCTAGGAACGAAGGAAAAAAAAGAAAGAAAGAAAGAAAAAAGAAAGAAAGAAAGAGAGAAAGAAGGAAAGAAAAAAAAAAGAAGCACTATACAAAGACATTCAGAAAAATGTTTGGAGTGGAAGCTCAGCGCAGAATATGGAGCTGAAGGAATAATTTTAAAATGGTAGTATCAATGGGAGGATTTATTAAAAGATTTTACTTCTCTTGGCATACAATATTTCAGATTAGTAACTGTCTTAATTATTTTAGCTCCGTGCCGATTATGAAATTCGTTAATGCTTTTTCTGCTTGGCTTGTGTGAGAAGGCAGACAAAACCCATTCTGTTTTGTTCCCGCAGGATTTCCTTTTTTTGTAGTTCATTACCAGGCTGCTGGGCTGATTTGAACCTAACTTTTTTGCTCGTATAATTGCACTGTCTTCTACAGAGTTGCTCCTTCAATGCACCGATGCATGAGAGTGGAGTCTGTTTGCTTTATTTATCTGAAAGTCACATTTCTATTTCCAGCGAAGCCCCCGCAGTTACGTTGTGGACTGTCTCGTTGTTCCTCTCCAGAGCCGGACACCTTTCTCCTCCTGATGTGGAAGGATGAGAAGATTTCACTGAGGCATAATTTTCCAAAACACGCTAGGGTTTACAAACTTGACAAACAAACTGGGGGTGAATTCAGGGCAGGTGTTTGCTTATACAGTACATCGTATTCAACTCGTGACATTTAATTTAAGCTTTGTTTATCTGCGGGCCTGGGTAACGTAACGTACGCCTTGCATGTCTTATGCTTCGAGTTCCATAAAACCGTGCTTGTCTGCAGTAGTGCTGATATACTTCACAACTGGTGACTTAGGGACAAGAAAGTGTCGCGACGTATTCTGAAACCGCCTTTCCTGAACGTGGCGCTGGGAAGATGAATTACTGCAGGCACGAGACCCGTGTAGGAGCTTTATTAGTTTTGGAATGCAATCAGCAACACTTGCTTTCTTAGTCCTTTACCTAATTATCCTCATTGCATATGTCACATACATAGAGAGCAGCCAGGAGGAATTTATGTCTAGGGTAGTCAAAGCTAGAAAATCTGTGTTTTATGTGATTTTACCCTTCTGACTTCTCTTTAGCGGTAGAAATCCCTGTACTGGCTGCATACATAAAAGCACTTTGGATGTACCTGTGGCTGATTTTTTATGTATAAGTAAACTCACTGCTGCATAATCTGCACTTGCTGAAATGTTAGCCCTAAGTAACCTTTACAGCTGGTTATGGTGCAGAGGGAGATGTTGGTATTCATGAATGTTTTGACATATTTGACATTTTCTATATGGTGTGCTCTTTCTCTGTTTTTCCGATTTCCTCCTGTCTTTGCCCCCCTATTTTAGTAGTAAATAGTAGCCTTCACCGGACTGTTGTGGTCTGGGTTGGTTTGGAGGCAGAAGGGTGGATCTGCACGGAAACTTAAGCTTTGTGGTTTTGTATGTTTTTAATTTATTTTATTTCAAAGTATGTGTCTAGGTAAATAATGGGATTATTGCATTTTAATGTGGTGCAACTATGACCGGAAGAGCTCATTTTGACGGAACAGGTGATTTGTGTTCTCTTTCAAAAGCAGCATGCCTGGCATACAGATCTGCAAGAATCTGAAGGCAAGGGATTTCTGCATAACTAGAACTTAATGTAGATGCAATATAAATGTATTAGGTTTATTACAGTACTAGCAAGGCCGCCCTGCTTAATTCAGCAAGGTGATTTGTGATTGCTTGAGTTGCCAATGCAATGTTTTCTGCAAGATGGAGAACGTGCCAGGCCCCAGAATGACTGATGATAAAACTCATTTTGGATAAATGTAAACAATACGTTAGTGGAATAGGCCTCCTGTCTGTTCAGATAATTTCTAATTTTCATCCACATCTACGTACGGCGTTCTGTACGAAACCAAATCTCCCTAGCAAATTTGGGACCTTCACTAAGATGAGAGAACTTCTATAACGCTGGTCGGGGGTTTTGGTCACTTAACGTTTCTCTCCTCAGCTCCCTCTTTTACGATTGAGCGGCTTTCAGAATGTAGGAAGAGTTTAATGCAGATGAATGTTTCTATTTAGGAGAAATGACACTCAAATGACTTTTGTATGTAGATGCGCCGCTTTTTCATGTACACTCCCTTGGTGGGGCTGGAGCCTGGCTCCTCCGGCTCACGGCAGCGGTGGTTATTACAGTTGTTTTTCGGCAGGCAGTGGCTGTTGCTGTGTGTGCTGGCTTAATGCTCTAAATTGCAGCACTTCGGGTTTGGTGGTTGAAGTAATGGCTTTAATAGGACAAACCTGCTCTGCAGCACTGGCAAAAATAGCTTTCGATGCTTGTTGCATGTCTTATTAAAGGCACAGGGGCTCGCACACGCTAATAAATACTAAATAACATTACTTGGCTAATTTTTCTTGACTCACTTGGTTTTCTACAAAGAGACATCAATCCAAAATTTTAATTATTCTATCATTTTAATGTTCCATGCAAATTACACAGTACACTACAACAACCCAGTCAGAATTGCAGACAATAAAAGGTAGCTGTGATCCGGTTGTAAAATAAACGGCAAAAAGTCTTCTCCCTGTGTTCCCATTCTCCCACAAAACTTGCAAAAATGGTTGGGATTTGTAATCGTTAAATCCTGAGAAAGTGCCCACGTTCAGTTACTGAAACAGCTGCTCAACGGGCGATGTGGTAATTGCGTGTGTTGGATCCCGGGGTGAGATGTCACGGTGTGCAGCAAGGGAAAGGCTGGGCCTGCGCCCATGGCACGTCTCTCTTAAACAGTTAAGGTATGTACCTTAAAACAAGAAACCCTCCAGCTTCTTCATAAAGAAATAAAGCGAAGCGACAAGCTCTGGAGCAAAACTTAAAAGGCCAACGATGAGGGGCTCTGCTGCGGGAGGAGCGAGTGGATGCCGTCAGCCCCTCTGGAAATGTTCTGACTCCGGGGAGGGAACGTCACCGTGAGCCAGGGATGGGCTCAGGTCACGGCGTGGGGAGTGGAACCGCTGCTAAAATAGGATGGCTCTGCCTTCCAGTCAAAAGCAGTATCTTCATTTCCACTCGGTGGTACTCAGTCCGGGCTTGGAAGGCAGAGAACAGCCACCACATTTGATGGACAAAACGTGGCCGTGGAGGCAGGCAGGGATGCTGTGTCCCAGCGGATCCCGTGTCCCAGCGGATCCCTGCACGGGGCGAGGACGGAGCAGCAGCCGGAGCCCGCTCGGGGCCGGCAGCAGGACCATGGCCGCAGCGAGATCTGCTCCGCGCACCGCAGCGGGCGCTCCGCAGCTTTGCAGCAGTTGTACCCGTGCCTGTTTGGCTGCTTAAACGCGCTGTGGGGAAACTGTGAGCACGAGCATTTTGAAAGAAAAGGTGCAAACTGCGAATCCCCTTGCTGCACAGACGCAGGGTGCCACGCTCTCTCGGGGCACGTGCAACCGCCTCTCTGCAGACTCTGTCGGAAGGTTCTGCGGGTGATTCGGTACCTCTAGCGTACAGGGATCGCTCGTTTTTAACACTGACGTGGCTAATTCTGTAGGATTGGTTCTAAATGTTATTCTCTTTAAGACTGTCCCCGAGTTTGTACGGGTTGACATTTTTTTGTCCCAGATATTTCTCCTGTTTTTATCTCCTCTTACTCCTTGTCAGCTCCGGGTGGGAGGGCAGGTGAGCAGCTCTCCCTGGCAGCCGTGTCGAGGTTGCTTTGCTTCCTGAGGCTGCTGGGGTGGGAGCTCCCCGCTCCCTGCCCTCTCCCTGGGCTGGGATGCAGCCCCATGTCAGAGCCCAGCCCGGGGGGCCTGGGGCTGGCGTGGCCGTGGGCAGCCTGCGGTGAAAGGCGCTGCCTCCGTGCCCCAGCCTGCGGCCGCGCGCCCCTGCCATCGGGGGATGGCTTTGCAAGGTATCCTCGCCAAGCCTGATTTCTTTGTCTCTCTCTCTCCAGTTCTACAAGCCCTTTATGTAAGCAGCCGTGCCACCCTCAAGTTGTTGGGTAACTTTGTTTCAGAGCCCTTTAAGTAGTTCAGGATCCTTCGTTTTGACAATTTTACTCTCCTGTTACCAGAAACTGCAAACACCGAAGTGTAAAAGCAGGAATCTGCTGAGTCCACGGAAACAGAGCTCACTGCTCCTGTAAACAGCGCTTTTTGTCTGGTTTTGGAACCGGAGTTACTTAGGGAAGGTTCAGGACTAGCGTATTTTCAAAACACAACATTTCCCTACAGCTGCAATTAAGCATTTTGAGAAGCTAAGTGACTAGATGCTATAGTAAGCAGGTTTTTTTTTCTATTTTAATGTAAAATTGGGCATTTCCCTGGATGATGTGTTGAAATAACATGGACGTGATGCCTGATCAGTGACTTCCAGTATCTGGCTATGAATTTTGCTTTCTAACAGGAGTCTGATTTTACAAACCTTAGGCACACGAGTATACCAGCATTGATAAACTTCTGAAACTAAGGACTTGTCAGCACAGCATCATACCATTATATATATATCTCTAATGTAAATGGTAGAGGCTCCCGAGGAATAGAAAGCCAAACCATGTATTTATGATATTTATAGCAAGAATAATCTACTGTGTAACTGGGAGCATAAGCAAGGACAATAAACCACAGTTGCGTCTATTACAAATTAATTTCAAGTCATATACTGATGCCTTTTCTCCTGAAAAACCTCTATAAAAATGAATCTTCGTGCTAATTCCTGAAGATGGAGCTTATAGAACCTAAAGAACTGTAAAATTTGTACTTCATTTCATTTCCTAACAAAAACAAATAAATTTCATGTGTTCACATTACTTCTGTAATCATTTGTAAGTGAGCAATAAGGCTATGAGTAAGAATTACGTATTTCCTACAATACATTTGTTTCAGAGTTGTATCTTTAGCAGATTTGCAAAACAAATATGAAATAATGGCATAAAGTTATTTGGAAAAATTATCGATATTAGCAAAACCAGAGCGAGATGGTTAGCTACAATTAATTACAAACATCTGCTATCTATGCCTTTGTTAAAACCTTAGGAAAGAAAGTTGCAGGTTCAGTAAACGAGGGGCTGGATAGAAACTGTTATTTTTGTAATCCTAGGAATACCTGTGCCATGGAAACTCCGACCAGGTTTATTTTCGGTAGTGATCAGAGGATGTACAAGCCCTGAGAACATGTACAGATGTTTCTGCACTAGAGTGCAATTTCAGAAAGAAATCCCATGGTGTTTTTATTCCTACATCCGCAATGCCTTTACAAGTTAAGCAAGTATTTAATTGGGGTTAATAATGCAGTGTTCTTCATTCAGACAAACATGAAAACAAAATAGAGGTGGTCCGTTCTTTTAATGCAGAAGAACCCGTGCCATCAAACCCGCTGTTTCAGACTGCATTGCAAATCAGTGCATGGGCATGCAGAAGATGGCAACGCAGCTGAACTTTTAATGCAGTGCCTCGCGAAATCTTGCTTGAAAGGTTAATTAAAAGGGGGCAGGCTATTAGCACCTTGGCATGGCTGGAAGCCGGCTGAGTACCCAGGTGGTGCTGGGTCTGGGCGAGGCTTCCAGGGAAGCTGCTGCAGCCGTTGCTGGTAAGCTCAGGGTGTTTGAGCATCTGCACTGATGATTCGGAAGACAAGCAGCAAGTGTGTCATATTTTCAGATGCAATTAATGTGGTTTTCTTTCAATCAATCAGGATAGTTAGAGATTACCAATATATATAGGGCCCCACAGACATGAGTGAGTGAATGTGGCCTGTTCTGACTTCCTGGGACAAGCTGGGTCTAGGAGTTAGGGCCAGGCTCAGGGTGACTTTATTTTCTGGATTAACCCTTACTTTGCTGTCTAGTGCAGAAATAACGCAGGCCACAGATACTGGTGAGAAGGAAGTAACTTTAAAGAAAAGATGTTAAGTTGGAGCTGGAAGGAAATGTAACAGAGTTTAATGAGCTCGTGATGGGACGTGGACAAAATTAAAATTGGAAGCGTGCTTTGAGGAGCAAAGGTGAGGCGGAGCAGCCCGGTCTTTCTGAGCACAGGAGTCCAGCAGAATGAAATGCTGAGTATCCTGTTTAAATGCGGTTGTTGTGTTTGTGGTAGAGTCAATATTAACATTTCTATTAAACCCATACTGTTGCTCCTGCTAGCGCAGGATTGTTTCCTGCACTGCTTGTGGCTGTTTGCTGAAGCCAGTGGCTATAAAGTACAGCAGGTGATGAAAGCGAGCGTGTCATAGCTGTAAACTGGTAAAACTTTCCTGTTAAACCCGAGCGGGATTTTCATGGATTCTGTTCGGTCAACAGCCTCTTTGCATCGATATTTCTCAGGATCTGATTTTAATGAGAAAAATAATTCAGGTGTGGCCGCTATTAGCTCGTGGAGAATTTTTACTGCCAACGCATAAACCCCTTGGAAAACTGATTTTTAAATGAAAGTGTTAATATAGCTCTAAGCATGTTGTTGCAGAAATGTATAATTTTACTCGCTGCCATTTGAAAAGACCTGTTTTCAAATCCTGCTCGAGTCACAAACAGAAGTGATCTTGAGAGTCCTCCTAATCCCTACTGGATATCCCTCTGTTTCATAAATAATAATAAAACCTCTCTGCCACACGGTTTGGCACAGCGAGGCACAATTGGCAGCTTCTCCGCGGCAGAGGGCTGGGACTGGGTGAGCAGATGTGTTGCAAGCCTGCTCCATGGTGCAGCGGCACAGCTGTGCGAGGAGGCTTGTACGACAAATGGATGCATGGGCTTGGCTCCAGCTTGCAGCCCTACAGCTAGGCATCTTGGAAGCGGTAGAATCTGTAAAGGTAAGATATTGGCCAGCGCCTTTTCTTTGCAGTATTTGTAAATAGCAGCATAAACAGATGATACCGCAGAACTGTCTTTAATGAGTGTGTTTTGCATAAACGTTCGTATTAGAAGGTAATGGAAAAAAGGAACTGTTGTTCACGTAAAAAGTGCTTATTAATTAAGCTTGAGAAATTTTATGGAAAGCTGAAAGCTGTGATTTTTGTCGGAAGTGATGGCTCACTTCTAGCGTTGGTGGTGCTTTGCTAATCCCAAACGCCGATGTGCTCCTCCAACCCTTTCTCTGAGTGGAGGGGTGACATCCCTGCTGTGACGGGACCAAGGAGACATGGCTTTGTGGTGTGTTCGTTCCCTTACCTGTGATGTGAAGCCTCTATGCACCTGGGGATCTGCTCACCTGCCAAAAGCATAGCGTTTGTGCACTGAGCATCGAGGCCTCGGCACGGGAACTCAGACGCGCGGTTACCTTCATGCTCAGTGAATAGCTCTGGAATTAACTCAGCTATCCACGCACCCGACGTGGGTCCCGGGTCTTTGGTCAATTTTGACTGGACATGAGGGTCCTGCGATCCCCATGCGGGAGGGCTGTGCTGGCAGTGGCTGAGGCGCAGCGCCTGGGATCGTACGTGCTGTCGGGAGGGCAGATGCTCGGGAGAAATAACGCGTCCATGTCGGCAGCCCTTCTGTCTCGCGTTGGTTTTGGCAGGTCCTGCGACGTCAAGGGAGAGCGGTACCTGGCTGCTGCTAATACAGCAAGCAGGATAAATTCAGAAATCTCAATGAGCCCTTGCAGAAGGGAACTGAAATCTGAATTTTTTGCTGATTCTCTTTGCAGGTGTCTCCACTGCTGCGCTCTTGTGAAGTTTACGTTCCCTGTAAATATATTAAAATGTGTGACTTATTTGTTAACTCGTCTTTTTCTCTGAGGTGTTTGCAAAGCTGATGACCTCCTTTGCAGGGACGTGTGGTAGAGCGAGCTGTTAGAGGATGGCTGCGTTTTCCAGCTCTTTCACAGGCAGTGAACCTTGGCTGTATGCTTTGTGCCTTTTTTGGTTTTTTGGTTTGCTTTTTTTTCTTTTCTTCCCCAGGTAAAGCTCACTGAAAGCCAAGACACGTGACTTCCCTCAGCAGAGCCGGGGCAGTCTGCCAGCGTTGGTCCGGACTACGGGGCGTTTGCTTGGGCAGACGCAGCGGTTAAGGAAAATATCCCACGTAACCGCCAGTGCCAGTCCCTCCTTCGGTGACAAACCAGCACTTGCTGCGCTGTCAAAACAAGGCGGTTTTACCTAACAAGATGGGGAGAAAAAGTGCCTTCCCTGTGACTTAGTGGGTTTTTCCATGATTTTAATCAAGTGAGTTAACACTTGGATAAAGGGAAAGCTTTACTTTCAATTGTCTGTCCATGTTTTAATTTTAGTTTTTTTTCTGTACCGTGGCAGTAGTTAGTCTCATGTGTCAAAGGCTGTTTCCACAATTATGGTTTGCCTAATGGTCCTTTTGTTATAATTCATAGGCTAATAGAAGTCAGAGATGGAAAAGACCTATTAGATTATTGAGTCAATGCCCTGCAAATGCAGGATATAATCTCCTAGATAGAGGATGTATCGGATATTATTAAACAGATTTTACACTTGATCTTAGCTAAATTATGGTTAGTAGTCATTCGGTTCCTTGAACGGTGTAATAACAATAGCTTAATTTCAGGTTTTGGGAGAGTATATCTGTATTTAAGTTTACCATTTGGCATTTCTCTGTATTGCCTGTAGATGTGCATACTTTCTGAAGGAAAGATTATGTATTCCTAACAGGCAGCACTGTGGGGAAAAAAATAAAATCCATCAAAAATCTCTAAAAAAGCTTTTACACTTTCCTGGGTTAAAGCAGTGCAAAATAGCAACTTTGTAGGGAAAAGAAAGCTGAAGAAGGGGAAAAATCCTCATCAACATAAGCATCAGCAGTAAATCTTTATGGAACCCAGCTGGTTTTGCTTTGTTTTCCAGCTGAACTCTGAACGCCTCTGGATTTGGGCACAAGTGACC
This sequence comes from Balaeniceps rex, assembly GCA_013401315.1. NCBI lineage: Eukaryota > Metazoa > Chordata > Aves > Pelecaniformes > Balaenicipitidae > Balaeniceps > Balaeniceps rex. The sequence goes on along the minus strand of VYZW01030693.1, from coordinate 257,233 downwards.
ACAAAATATTAAGGGAGACTTGCTTTAAAGAAAACAAACAAAAAAAATCCATGGCGAGCAAACCTACACAAGCCTACCTGAATGATTTCATCTAGAGAAGTTCAGTCTGATGCCAGAGCAACCACCTTGCCCAAGTCCTGGGAGCAGGCTGGGGACGTGCCAGGCTGCAGCACATTGGGGATCTTCCAGGCAGCAGCTGCAGGCAGGCAGGCAGGAGAGGGGACCCGTTCTGCCTCGGGGGGGGTTGTCCGCTGAACTGGTGCTCTGTCCTCCACCGTGCCAGCTAGATACCTCTTCTGCTCGGGCAGCTGCTTACAGCAAGGCTGCCCATAACGAAGCTGTCGATAATAGCGAATAGTTTCTGCTGAGCCAGAGGTCATCAACGTAAGGACCGCTAAGGTGCGGGCTTGAGCGGAAACCTTATTTGCTGAGTGGTGGTGCTGCATTTGTTATCTTCCTGGGTATTCCTGTGTAACTATGTATTCCCTATTTCTGTTTCCTTTTTTAAATTTTTAAATTTTCCTGTGACTGTTTAGAAGAATCAACTTAATTAACATGCAGGAGGCAACTGGTCTGCCTTCAGCTCCTCCTTCCCCTAACAACCTTTTTTCTTCGTTTCTTTTGGTACCTGGTGATGTGTTTGGATAATGCCACGTGTGTGCTCAGTGCGTGATGAACATCCCACTGCAACGCGTCTCAACCTGTCAGCTCCGCGCAACTGCCAGCAAGGTCTGGGTTGCTCCTCGCTGTTTGAGAAGGTCTGAAGAAGTGGTACTTGTTTGAGTGGGTAAATTAAACGTCTTTGCTTCTGTCACTTGTATGAACTGATTTAATACACAGCATACGAGGCTGATCTGCTTCCATCAGAAGAACTCGGGACCAGTGCTGTTTTAAGCAGTGTCTTCCTGTTTTGGGGTAAAGGAGCTATAACGAGGGGGTCATCCCACAGTTTGGGAAGCATCTGGAAAAATAAGAGCTGGAGTGGGAAGGGCATGTTGACATAAAAGGCTGTAATTAAAAGATGGATAGGCTTTGTTGACTCAGAAAGCTGTGATTAAAAGATGGATAGGTTTCCTCCAGGACAAAGATAAGGCGCAGTTCTTCAGGTCTGAAAAACTGCGTATTCTACTTGAGGTTCTCCAGCGGTGGGCTCTTGATCAAGACCCGTTATACGGTCGAAGCTGGCCACCCGCACTGCTCCTCTTTGTCTGCGTATTAGGTTATGCCCAGTCGCAGCTGCTTTTCCCAGACAGTCTTCTGAAGGCCTCCAGTACTAAATCTGTGGGATTTACAGTAAATCTGCTGTCAGTTGTTCTCAGATCTGCCTTGCACCAGATTTCCCCGATGACAGAGCTGCAGGGTGTGTAAGGAGACCTTGGTAGCTGTGACACCGTGTGAGAGCGTGGCGGTGTCCTCGCTGGGAGTCAGAGGCAGGGCGTCAGTGATGGGGGCTCAGCGGAAAGCTGAAGCACGTGTGCCTGTGAGGCTGACGCCGCATGCCCAGCTGATGGACGATGAAGGAATAGCTGTGGCTGTCTTCCTCTTGTTAGATTTTCTTTTTTTTTTGGGCAAACTTCAACTGAACTGAGTTTGATTACGTAAAGCTAATATATGACATAAATTTGACCTCCAAGTTATTTTCAGTACTGTTTTCATCCCCTCTTCCTATAATAAATTTCTTCTGTTATATCTCGGTAAGAGAGTCTGGCTGTTCTGCTCTTAAAAAACAGTTGTCATCAAATATGTGGGAAAAATTGGAACGTAAACATGAGCATTGCAAAGACTGAGCAGAAAGTTGTGAGATTTTTAGATGGAGTTGTAGCAGCAGAAATTATTATAGCAGTAGGTTTATGCACTTTATGATCTCAAGTATCTAAGAAGAGAAGTCCATAGCATGCTGTTTCACAGTGTTTTTCTTCCTGTGACTGTTACTGCAGGAACCCTTCTGAGCCTGACAGGCATTGGAAGATAATAACAGAGTGTTGTTTCTTGAGAGTTGTGTTAAGTACAAAAACCATTATATAATATATCAAAATGCAACTTTTAAAACAAGTTGACCTAGAACAATTTTTTTGAAAAGTGAGTAGAGACTCTGGGTACCTCCATCTAGACGTGTTAGAGATAAGACTGGTTTCCAGGAGGAGGTGTGTAGGAAGTCCTCTACCATGAAGATATTCTGAAGTTACGTGCATAAAAATGCTCGCTGTTCATGAAAGTGTAAGCTTTTCATCTTGGCTGGATTGGTGAACAAGCAGAAGGACTTCTTAAAAATGTCCGTGTGTTTCTAGGCTTTCCTGTAGTTGCTACCGAGTACACTGATTTTTGTACAAGAGGGTTTGTTTTAAGTGCATTATTTCAAACATGAAGAGGATTCCTGGGATGCTGGTTTTTCCCTCTTCCTTGGTTTGCAGTTTCTGCAGCTGATCTGTACGGTACCAAGGTGATGGTGGGGAAGAAAGCACAGACAGAGTGAGGTGGCGCTTATTTTTCCTGCTCAGTAGTAAGGAGTGCTTGGAAAAATGTGCAGGGGGGCATCTTTCTGCATGGCATAGAAAGGGTTTTCTACATCATGAGCACATTCCCCCTGTAGCAGGTACGCTTACCGAGTCTTTGCAATGCCCTTTACCTGTCAAACTGTATTTGATCTAAGTTTTCCTCCTCAGGGTCTATAATAAGCTTTAAAAACAATATATGAAATATGCCTTCAGGACCCCAAAACGTTGGAAGCCAGGGTTCCTGAAGCATTAATAGGGGAAAAAGCGATGCATCTCCTGGAGCCGCGTGTGTCTACCCGCTGTTGCAATGTGCGTCTGAGCAGCGTGCAGTATAGCATGCCTATGAGTAATGGAAGTCTGTTTTGTTTTGGGGTCAGAAGGAATGGATTTTTCTCTTCTTCTACCAATTGCCCTATCTGGACAGTAACTAGACAAACATTTACAACCCAGATGATGTAATGCAATTAAGACTCTCTTGTAACAATCTGATTTGCCTATCTCGTTATAGAGAGTGACACCATTAGAAGACGTGTGTTGAAGCTTTCAAAATGATTATGGTGTGTGAAGGTACAAAGGACATGGACGATAAAATTTGTTAGATCTAGAAGCCTGCTGTAGAAGTGTTGTGCACAGATTCTTCTGAACAGCTTATAGTCCTGTAGCTGTCTCCGGAGAAAAATAACAGAATATGAAGGACTAAGAGTTGAATTAACATTCTAGCTTGAAATTTAATTGCGTTTATTAATAGGAATATGGGCTCCATTTAGTTTTTTTTTAAACCTGAAGCCAAATATCTGAGAAAAAACTTCTGAAATAAGTTTGCTTGTGTTTTCCTCACGCATATACATGTATCAGGAGTCAAAGGTAGGATGAGTGCACGGTGTAGGCTGTTTCAAACCTTTGTATTCCCTGCATTTGTAGAGCAGTCAGGGCTGATCAGCTCTTACTGTGAGCTCAGATGGTTGTGAGGTTGCTTTAAAACACCTTCTGCTGCCTACAGCCTTGGGGAAGTTGAGATCCATATGACTTTCAGGGCAAGACCTCCCCATCACTAATAGATGGGAGCCTGCAGCGGTTGGGACACCTCAGGGGTGGGTGGTGGTGGCACTGGGGGACACCCCTGACGTCTGTGGCAGCAGAGGCTTCAGACAACCCGAGGTTTCTTGCAGCTGGGGAGTGCTGGGAGTCACTGGAGGTAAGCGTGGGTAGTGTTGCTGTTGCCTGTGTCCTGATTTGGTTTTGCACTGCTTTTGAGACCCTTCATCGCGATGCACCTGCGGTGACGTTTCCCTGGGATGTGTGTCAGGCAGACCAAACCCCATTTCGTGCTGCTCCATCCCCATGGAACCTCTCGTGTAAATCAAAACCACGCTCTTGCTGCAGGTGCAGCACTGCTCTTTTCTCCAACCCAGTATCTGTTGGCAGCACTCATTATAACAATCTTTCTTTTTTGATGCCATAAGTGAAATCCATGTCTTCTCTTACTGCTCGTAAATAATATTACAGCAGCAATTGCGGTTCCATGCAGAAGGAGAAAAAAGTAACTAATGAGAGATTTCTAATTCCAGGTTCCTAAAGGGCAGTTGCTGTAAACATCTATGAGTCAAAAATAATTAAGCACAAATTACAAAAAAATACTTCTGAGTGCTTTAATTTTGGGGCTGAGAAGCCAGGAAACACTCTCTGCACAGGCATGGCTATGGCATAGGATTTTGTAGACGAGAATCTTGTACGGTATTTTCAGTGTTAGAACTATTGAAGCAGTAAGTTGAAGTACTCTTGCCCGACTAGGACTGGCAAATTTATGGCTTGCCCACCTCCTTTATCTCAGTAGAAAAACATATAAATTACAAAACGAGGCTATTCGTTATTTTCATGTTTTTTAATTTAAGGTCCGTGCCTGATCTGTTTAAAACTCTGCAGTGAAAGTTAAGGTACAGAAATTATACGCTGGCCGTAATATTTCTCACTGTATCGAGTTTGACCTTGTTTTGTTAGACCTGATTTAAATACACTGGTAGCACTTGCCTTGTGATAAAAATGATGCTTTATCCTGACAACTGGGGCTAGTTCTTCTGGGAAAGCAGCGAGTGATTCTGCTGACTTAATAGCAGAGTCTGCTGAATGTGCCTTTCGGATGCTAAAGGGCATGTGCGGCTCTCGGACCCGCAGGTACCTGTGTACACAGGCTCTTCAATCCTCGTCCGGGAGAACAGAAGCTATCAATCTTAAGGGGAAATAGTTTAGGTTTGTGTTAATAAAGCTAAAGGCCAAGAGTGGACAGAGCTAAATGAGAGTCGGTGGGAGGCAGGTGTCGGTGCCGCCCGGGCCGCTGAGGACCGCAGCCTTGCTGCCGGCAGGAACGATGGCATTCCTCAGCGCATGCAGAGCATCCAGAAATCATCTGCAGAATTCCCGACACGGTCCCTTACCTGCGCCTTATGATCAGCATTCGTCCTGCCTTGTACCATCTCCTATACGCCCACACAAGCTTGTTTTCTGTTCTGTACGTTGTCACGGATAACGTGAGCTGGTATACGTGGACTGTATGCGCTGTAGCTGTGGGCTCAGAAATCGGACACGTGGCCCTATCGTCTTTAAAAATATTTAATGGGAATGTTCGTTTTGGCAAGTGAAACGCAAAAGGCTTTCAGTTGCTTAATGAATGAGTAGGGTTATGGTGTCTCTAGCTTACTCCCAAATATTTTTCTTAGGCAAGGTAAACTCTTGTTTTTCTCTGAAGTGTATTGGGTTCAAAGCTGCGGGTCAGCTCTTGTCCTGAAGTGAGCAATGAAATATTTCCCAAAATCAACGGGAGCAAAGCTGGGATGCAACTAGTAATGTGAAAGTTACGGTTTATTTTCTCTCTGAGATTATTTTACTGCTTGGCTATATTTGGAGGTATACGCTCACGTTTGGAGGTACATGGTTACGTTTGGAGGTACATGCTCAACCCTTATGCAGGCGTCTTTAGCTTCAGTGGGAACTTGCACCAGTAGTGAGTAGATCAAAATGGAAGTTTTGGAGTCTGATTTTTCTCTATTCAAAGTGATTAATAATTTATTAAATAATATTAATTAATGTATTAATCCTCAAGATTAAGAAATACAGCTTAAGCATACAAGTTATAAATACAGTTTAAACATACAAACACTAAAATTAAGCTGTAAACACCAGTTCTCTATTGCAGACCTTAAAATTTGAACATTTCAGAGAGGAGTGACCTGCCAGCCTCGTGGTACATAGACTGCTACAGGCACTTTCTCGTTGCTCAGCTCTCCTCCAAGGACTTACTGCAGTTGGTCTCCCCAGCCCCACGTCTGATCCCCTCAGCAGGTGATGAACTGCACCCTTTGGAACAAGCCCTGACCGCAGGGTGAGGAGGTGGTCCTCACCACCGCCTGGATCCTCCTTTTTTCCTCCATCAACAGCAGATGGGTTTATTTTTAACTACTCATTCCTATGGTAATATCTCTCCTGGTTAATTCTGTTAGGAAATAGAAATGTGCTCACTGAAATTTTGTATATTTAGAAATAGCATTCCCCAAGAAAGATGTATGTGATGTGGAAGAGTAGCCTTTAAAATATATAGCCATGTATTGGGAAAGCAAAAGGATTGACGTATCCATGGTCTTGCATCCTTTTGTCAAGATTTTGTCATGTCTTGATACGAGCTCTTAAAAAGGTATTTGTAGCATTGTAGGTTCATAACCTGGCTTAATTCCCCGCCTCCAAGCACAAGTTAAGTGCACGTTGTTTGCCTACAGTTCATGAGCCCTCCCATGGCAGCCGTCCTGGGGCTGTTCTGGGGGAACCATCGCCCTGGGCTCCCGCTCGGAGCGGGGTTGAGCCCCCGGGCTTGGCTTTGGCGGTCCCAGAGCCTCGTGGCTCCTTGCAGAGCTCTGCCAGCCCATGGCTGGCTTTTCTAGTTCAACCAATTGTATGAAAGTCCTTCTCGGAAATCAAACCAGCTCTTGCCTACAACTGTTTAACAAACATTCAGGGAATAAATGCACAAATGTTACTTAATTACGCTGAAGCTATGACTCAGCTTGTGGGTATCGCCTGCTGTGTTTGAAGGCTGGGTGACTGGGTAGGCAGTTGTTATTCCTGATAGGTAGCTGGTTATCGTTTGGAAGAATTTGACAATTTGGCTATTCAGAATAGATTATCTGCACTGACTAGAAGAACTAAATATTAATCCATGTATAGCTTTATAATGCAAATTTGATTTTTGGTTTTACATGGTGCTCTGCCACAGCTTAAAAAAACCCCACAGCCCAAAACACAGTAGATCTATTCACCCCCTTGATATTTAAATAATTCATAATGTCGATAACACAGACCCTGTCTTGTTTTGTAGTAATTAGTTTTGAGATGAAGCCTAATGTAAACTAACTCTGCTATAACGCAGATTACATCTGTGACTCTTTCGACAGCACTGTCCTAGTGAGCACGCAGGCAATTCTCAGGTTTGCTGGTGAATATTGAGTTAGCGTTCCTAGAACCTGCGGTGTTTTAGTCTCCGGTAATACTGCTCTGAAGCACAGCGAGGAACGTTTCAAAATCTGCAAACCGGGCTTGCTTTATGGCAGAGCACCTCAACAAACCACCCCTTCCTGGTTGCCAGAGCACATTTAATACTTCTGCTCCATAAAAGATCACTTCTTTCTAGGGAGAATTAAAGCAAACAGAATGAGAACGGTCCATATGTATAAGCCATGTACGGTTATTCTTACAATTACAAGTAAGATAGTGATAATTACCATGGCAATTTGTTTCTTTATGGATGAGATTTCTTCAAATAGATGCAGAAATATCTCTTCTCTGTCTCTGTATCCTTATGTTTAGCTTTTCTCCGAGATAAAGGTTTCACAGCAAACGTTTTAAGGAAATTGATGGTGCTTACAGGAAAGCCTCGTTTTTAAAAATGTTATAACATTTTTCACTAGTCATGTAACTATCTAAATAAGAAATTGTCCTTAAGAGTTCCCGTATCACATTTAATATCTGAGGGGGCTCTCGGTAGCTAACCAAACTAGGGAAAAATATACAAGTGCGTCATCATCCGTATTGCTGGTTTGAATGAACATGGGTTACCAGCTGCTGAAAGCTAACGGGGTTATCCTGTGGCCCTGCTGATCTGCTGAGCTTGGCCTCAACCCTCTCCCGCAGAGGAAGGCACTGCCTTGGCCACCTACTGATTCGTCGATGCCAGATGCTCTTCAGCGGCTCCCCTCGGTTTACCTGCTAACCCACCCCTGCCTGCCTTTGTTCTGGCTCTGAAAAACACGCTTAGTGCCAAGAGAAGAATCGGTTTTACCCACACAGAAGTCAATGGGATGTAGAAGTGGTTAGTTACCAGAAGAATTGATTCATCAAGTAAATTGCTCAGTAAAGATGGAAAAATTAATTGAATAACATGTTTTAACAAATGGAATCTGACTGGCTTTATTGTGCATGTTCATGAGAGCAGCAGTGGCTCTGCCTTTTGATTTAGGTTGGCCTGCTCAGTTGCTTGGCAATATAAATTTGAATTTCTGCATCCACTTCTGGAATTTTACTCTTTGCTCTTAAATTCATAGATATCAGCATTATATTCTTCAGTTAACAGCAGTTCTAAAATTGAGATTAGTTAGCAACAGGTGAACTTGACTTAGGTTACGATTAAAACATTTTTGGGTAAGAAGCATTTACGTGTTTTTATATCAGGGGATTTAATAAAATCAATTGATTATTACACACATTCAGAGCCATGTCTTTTTGCATAAACCTGGAAAAGTGCCTCATGAAATACTTTTATAATACAAGCTTGAAGTCCATTTCTTTTGTTCCTCTAGGTGAGAAAGGAGTCCTTTTCCCAAGCCTAAGAAGTATGATTTTTTTTTTTTTTAAATTGGGTGCACTTATTCAGCATCCCCTGTAATGTTTAGATAAGTGCTGTAGGGCTTTCCAAGTGCGGTGTCAGAAGCGTCGCTGTCGTCTGTCTTTGGGTGTCCCATCACAAGTGCTTACCTGAAGTGCATGAGCAACGCAGGCAGTGAAAAGAAAGAGGCTGCTTCTCTCGGTGCTCCAGTTCGGAGCCGCCCTTTTCCTACAGGCTGCTTTGGAAACCTGCAGGGAGGTACTGAGGTAAAGTCACGTGAATTACACGAGTGCTGTGTTGGGATGTTTACCTAATTCTAGCAGACCTTGGTCTTAGGTCCATGGACTGCAGGGTCTGGTGGCTCGAACCACATTAAAATCTCGTAGAGCACACGTTCCTCGGAAGTCGCGAAGAGGAGAGCTGCTAGTTTCCTGACTGTGCTTTTCATTGCGGTGTTTATAATTGGTAGGAATTGCTTTCTCTAGGCCTGTTAGAGAGAAAAATCACTTTTTAAATATATGTCATTAGAATCTGGTTCTGATTTCCTTACAGCAAAGATTTTCGTTAGACGGTATCGCCAGAAAGACAAATCTGTTAGGTCAACTTTGATTACATTGGGGAGACACATTCCATTATATAATTCACTGGGGTCTGTACTATTCTTAAAGCAAAACATAAAGCTACCTCAAATGTCAGAGTTTGATAGATTCAAAATGCGTCCCCTCCAAACTCCATTAGGCCTTCCAATCTTTAAATCTCCTCTTGCTCCTCCCACCCGTGCCTTCCAGAGTTTTATTCCATGTCAGAGGCGCTTCTCCCAGTAAACACTCTGGACAATTTAATCTTGCTTCCAGGATCTGGCTGGGATGAGCGTCATGTTCTGCATAAGGGAGGAAACATAGCAAATATTTAAGCGGCTTCTTTCTTTCCTTTAAACATAATCAGATGTTTTAAGGGTGTAATACAAATCACAAAAATGCAACGTTGTGCGTGCAGACTAACACAAACCAAGAGCAAACGTGACTGATAAGGCAGGTGCTGACTGAAATGGTGTCTCCGTAAAGATGTATTCCAGCAGGAGATGCTGGGCAAAATAGGTCGAGTGGAATTGTAGGAACACTGGGAATGATTACAAAATTGGAAGATATTTCTATGGGGACATCAGTGGTCTGGATAGTAAAACAAGTGGAAAACACGCACAAAAAGAGCATTTTAAGTCGAGAGGAGGGAAATTCTGCAAAATAATTTCATTTGCAGTTTTAACAAAATTTAACTGCATCCTATTTCATAAAACCCCCACAAAACTGTATGCTATTTGCATGCAGAAATGAGAGCTCAGGGTGGTACCTCCGTGTTGAAGATGTTTGTGCCTAGCATATGTTTTTCTGTGCTGTCATTGGCTTAACCATTTCACAGGTTTCAGGTTGATGTTGTAAGCACAAGTAGGTGGTACGCCCGACCATGTGGGTTAGGATGAGTAGCCTCCCAAAAGCTGAGTCAGTCACTTGTCGTCTAAATAATTAGAAGAAACCGTGTAACCAGTACCAAAAGGTATATCGAGATGAAGCTGTGATGAAGCTTTTTAAACGCGGAGGGAAAAAACTAGTCTTCGATACCTTTGCTCTGGTTCTGATGTAATGGGAGACTAATATAAGTCAAACTTTGATTGCAGTGTGATTTTTCTCTGTTTATTCCATGTAGAATTTAAGTTGGCCTTTTTTATGGTTTTGTTAGATACAATGGAAAAGTTTTGCGTAGTTTGTCATGGCTGTGTTTTGGTTTTGCTAGCCTGAGGAATAGATGCTGTTGAAAAACATACCCATAATACTGCAAGCAGAGCACTTTTGAATAACTGAAGCTCTGACCGGATGAACTCTTGTGAATAGTAGCGTTTTGTCAGCAGCTAGATCTGTTGTTTATGCTAACTGCCTACTTTTTGTGTTGTATAATCACCGAGTTCAAAATGGGACTCAAAAGCTGAAAGCTAAAGAAGAGCTTGATACCCTGCTCTTATACAGACAACCTGAATTTTAGCTCAGTCGTGTCCCAGGCGTGCTTATGACAATTTTTCATACAGTTACGTAAGACGTTATTTCCCCATTGATACGTGCATTTCTTTACTGTTGGGCGTTGTCTAATTCTGCGTGTAAAACGGAATGACATCTACAGGGACTGAGACCGCAGATTCTTCGTTGTTACTATTGCTACGTCTTAGTAAAGGTTAGCAAGTGACCGTCTTCTGCAAGAACACCCATGGCACCATACGATTCAGTCATTGGTTATATGGGATAACAGGTCAAGATATAAAAGTGTGTTACAGAATAAATGCCCCTTGCACATATTGTAAGCAAATATCTTGATTTTTTGGGGTGGTTTTTCCTGGTGGAAGTGTGTTGTGAAATAGGAGTGTTCTAGTGCATTAACAATATTCTTAAGCTGGGGTCTAGGCCATTGCAACAATTGCACGACATGTAGCATTTTAAACGTTGGCGAGATTAAGAGACGCAGTGCTTTACTTAGCTTGGTAATCTTTTTATTGTTTAATATAATCTGAGAATTATACATTTGCATGTAGTGACTACGTTTGTTATGTGAAATATGAGCTATCTGTGTTTCAGGGTAAAACTAGATTACAGAAAAAAGGCAATTTCTCTCCTTTATCTGTGAAAAAGGAAAATGATTGAGGCAGAACCTTACGCTGGATAGTTCCCAAGAGAAGGGTTTGTTTCAGCTACCCTGGTTGGAAGCCCTGTCCAAACGATACGAGCAGCAGAAATCTCAGGCTTGTCTCCTTTGCCAAATGAGATACAGGCACAACAAGGGAAAGACTGGAAAGCACCCGTTCTATCACTAACCACTGCTATGAAACTGAGTTCAACAAGACGGTGGAGTAGGAACGAGGCTGTAACATTCGCAGGCTGTATCGCGCTGTGTACAGCGCCGTTTGGAGAAGCCCAAGGACTGTCTCACGTTGTACCAGGTAATAACTGCTCCTAGGAAGTCGCCTTTCAAGACTTTCTCTGCTATGGCAGGCGAAGTGATTTTGCAGAAGCTTATTGGATTAGTACAGCAGAAGACTAGTGTGAATAAATTCTTGACAGCCACAGAGAGTGTAGCAAAAGCTTTTCTCTCCATGAATTTCATAGCTCCGAGACTCCTGTATTTTTGACAAGAAACTCAAAACTTGGTCAGTGGGAGCTTCTCGTTGTGTCTGTGGAGTATCTGTTGAGGTTTGTGTGAACAGTGTGTTGAAAATTGCCCTTCGTCTGTGCAATTTTTATCCTCCTGATATTTTACTAGAAGCATTTTCTTTTCTGTGATAAACATGTGACAGTGCATTCTTGGGGACACTTTGGATTTTTTGGTTTGAACTACAGGTGAATCTCTCTTTATATGTCTAAGTTTCTTTATGCCTGAATATACTAACCCTAAAGGGATGTGGTAACTCTTACATGTAAGATCAGTGGTTGTTCTTTGAAGTTAATGCTAGCTTCTGTTATGAAAGTGCTTACTACTTGGTTGCAGTCCTTGTCAGCTCTGACAGTGCTCTTGTATCTCAGGTACCACCTTCATCTTCCTACGGGTTGCATATCGGCAAGACTCGATAAATACCGGGGTGTTTTAGTTAATGGTGACTGCTGCAAAGTGTTGTTAAATAAGAGAAATACTTTCACGTATGTTGAGGGTTCAGAACTCACTGGTACTCTACAAACGTCAATAATGACTTTTTCAAGCTTGCTGGTAGACATTTATGGGAGGGGTTCATTGTAAAACCAACTTTCTGTCTCATATCTTCCCTGATTTAAAAAATAGGGAAGTACTAGTTTCAGTATTAGCTTCAGGATTTCCAAACCAACAGTGTGCTGATAGAGAACAGCCTTCTCTTACTCTTTTTGGTTGTCAGCTTCTCGAGAGACATCTGCCCCTTGCTACTTGTTTTACCTCTTTCTAACACTCCTTCCACATCCCATAACCTCCCTCCACAACCAAAAAGGAAATAAAATAAAGAGTTTCATGACGTAGGCATTGGAAAGAATTTTCCCCCCCAGCTGTGAAATTTGTCATAATACAAAGAGGTTGTGCAAAGGTGCCTGACTATGTAAACTCCATGCTGAGGGCTTCAGGTGGACCAGAGAACCTTGTTTGTGCTCTGTGCCCAAGAGTGAATTTCATCCTAGATGTTATTAAAAGCTCCTGTGCTTAACTGTGGCATGGCTAACAGCAAGTGATCACTTAAATCTCCAAAGTAATAAAGATAAATAAATTGCAGTAATGTGAAAATCTGTGCTTCTGCAAAAAAACCCACCCCACTATTATTCGGATTGCACCTGACCCACAAATACTTCACTATCCATCTTTCAAAAACAAACCAAAACTTAGCGTGAATTTAACTGTTCCAGGAAATTCAAGTAGTGAATCACGGTGCTTGAATAAAACCACACAAAAATAACATAAACAGTAAAAACATGTGACATTTCTTCTGTCTGAAATAGCTTCGGTTTCTGAGCTGGAAGTTGGAAACGCTTGTTATCACCCTTTCCAGGAGTTATGTACCACTAGGGTACATGACTGAGAGGCATCCACTTACAAGCAGGGTATAAAAGGTTGATAAATCACAAAAAAGACATACTTTTATGTGGAAAAAATGCATTCAGCATTTTTTCCTGAGTAAAGTATGCAGAAAACCTGCTTAAATGGGGCATATAATTTTTAATGAATCAGACCCTTTCTCCTAGGAAATGAAGCAAGTATGATAAATATGATGGAAACTGGTGAATATCTAGGGTCTAGTAATCATATCATATTTGAAATCCACCTGGGGGTTTATATGAAAGGTAGTAGCTCAAAAGGATTACTCTTTAGACTAGCAGACTTTGAGGAATGTGGGATAAATTGAAGAAATTTGATTGTAATCAATTAACAAAAAAAATGTGCTGCTGAAAATAGAGGGGTACTGGAAGAACAATTAGAAAGACATGAGGCACATTAATTTCAGTAAGTCAAGAGCCCTGTTGCTTAAAAATTTATTTTTAAGGAATCCAGGCATTACTTTCTCGGGAATGCTTACCCTGTAGTAAAACTTCCCTTATCTGATTTCCTTTACTTGACCAAAAGTTTTATGTTTGCTGAATACAAGCAACGCAAGTTTTAAAAATCCTCATAAGAGGAAATTCTCCCATTTCAGACCCAGAACCCCCCCTCTGCGGGGAGTTGCCAGTGCTGCAGGCGTTCGTCCTCGTCCAGAGGCAGAGCTGCGGACGTCGTTCCCAGTGGTGATGGAAGAGGAAAACCAGGCAGTCAAGGGAGATGACTGAAAAAATTTAAAAGACGTAGCTGTGGGAGGAAAAAAATGAGTCCATTCCTTTCACTGCAGCAATGATGGTGAAGCCTTCACTGGTGAAGCCATAAGGAAAAAAAACCCTTTTTTTTGTCCAGACAGTAAATACATTATGCCAAAAAACTTTGCCGCCAGCCAGGTAGATCTCGGGGTGATATAGTGACAGAGTGTGTCAAACCTCATGGATTGCGTTGCACATATGATCAGGCAGTAGAGAGCTAATAAGAAAAGTGGGCCAAGAAGGTTGTGATTCCGATATTGCTGCCAACAGAAAATAACACTGGAAGAAGTACTGCTCTGCTCTTTGAACTTGTGTGGAAAATGGAATGGAAGATAAGGTAGCTGTTGGGGGGATTTGGAGGCAGATCTAAAATTAGTGAGGATTAAATTTAGAGACGGGCTCTGAGCTCCCGAGCTTGGAGGTTGGTTTTGAATTTCCCACGTTTGTAGAATGCGCTGGCCAGGAGACGTGCATGTGACAAGGAATATGTAAATGTAAACATTTAGCTTATTTTGACCTGCACAAGCAGCTGCAAACTGAACTGTACATTTTCTTTGATTCCAATAATCAAATGCATGAAAACTCCTAAACAATTGCATTCCTGTTGCTGTCCGTTGAGCACAAAGAAGATGCTTTTCTTCATTTTGGTCCTAGCCACACGTGTAGAGTTTTCTCAGGAGCAATATGTACAAAAATTGTGTTTCCTTGAGAACTTCTGACAGATATTGGAAGTTCATAGGGATATTAATATATAGAAACATTTTTATCTAACTAGCTTATGTTCTTTTCTTTTTGGTATACAACAAAGTTGTGAGATGGTTTTGTTAAAGTGTTTTCTCTTTAGAGATATGATAGGTGTGGTAGCTTAAGTTATCAGCAGATGAAGACATTAACATTAAATCTGTTCATGTATTTCTGGAAATTCACATAAAGTTGTTGATACTGCGTTCGTTGTATGGAGCTCGTGTATCAGACTGGATATACATTTTCTGCAAAATTTGCTGATTGGCAAAGATTAAGCCAAAGAGGCATACAGCATTTGCATGCCTCTTATGGAGATAATGGGGCCAATACAATAATTCATTACTTTTAATAATACCTTATAAACAGCAACTACAAAGAAATACAGGATTTCTGGCAGAACAAATTGCTCAGTTTACAGAAACCAGAAGGGAAATTAAATCATGGCCATCAGTATTGATTAATCAGGGTTGCATTTCTTTTGACCAGGCTGACAACTAGCCATAGACATCAGGAAAGGTTTGTCTGGGATACTGGAATCCCTGTAACTCTTGAAGTAGTTGGGCAAAAAGCACCCAACTAAGCAACCCCCCCTGAAAAGTCAATCCCATGGCAATCCAGCACTATAATTCCTTTGTAGTGTGCTTATTTGTTTTAGAATACACTAGAGTTCTAAAAGTAATTAAAAAAAACCCCTGCACCTGGGAAGCTAAACCACAAGCCCAAAGGATGTACATAAAATTTCTAGTAGCTGGAGGGTTGTACTATCACCCTTACATTCTCTCCACTTTTTTGACTCATGGGGATGGCAGCCATCAACATGGAGTGGGCAAATGTATCTCAAAGTAGGTTAGCGTTATGGCAATGTTAAATTATCTCTGAGTTTACCCGCCTTAATATGGGCATATCATCAGCTGCAATCCATGGCAATTAAAGGAAATCTGATTTTTTTTGGAAATCTCTCTTTATTTGTAAAGGAGCAATGAAAGCCAAGTGAAAGACCCTTCCTTGCTGATCTTCAGTGGGAAAGTGGGAAAACTTAAACAGAAAGCTGTAGGGGAAAATAAGCTCACAATGTTTTGGCAAATTCTTCGCAAGGCGATAGCTGTGCATGGCACTGTCTGCTTCGCCTTCCCAGGTCTAACAACAGGAATCAGAATACACCACAGCTGACCCCAATGGGATAGCAGTGGGGTTTATTGCTCGTTATGCCATAATTGACAGAACTACAGTGCTTAAAGGATTTGTGATAAGAGGATATTCTTTCTGGGTGAATTAAACCTGTTACTTGAGAAGAAAGGTAGCAAAAGAAATTCAATGGAAACTTTAAGGTTGTTTAGCATATTGCTTGTAAAGGCTGAAGGTTTTGAGATTCCCAATGCAGATACCAATCTTGAGGGTTAAGGAAGCGTCCTTTCCTATCACAATCTCTTCAGCATGTTGGGAAAGCCATATAATGCTGCACTTTGGATTTTGGGGGCATTTTAACTGCCTTGTAGAAGCTCTCTTGATGACTCAAGCTGTCATTATCATTAGAATTGTCAAGTAGAAGGGTTTGACAGGTTGGTTTAAAAAGACCCTACCGCCAGATATTCATATGGGATAGGTGTGCCTTTCTCTAATGAAGTAAACGGGGTTACCTGAATTTAACCGGTGGAAAACCTGGTTCTTGGGTTAGGTTGCAAGTTCCTTCCTAAAAGATGACCTGCAGCTTCCGGAACTAGGACATGAACCGTGAATCTGCCGTAAGGTTTTGTCCTTGTAAAAATGCCCCGTTAAGCTTCTTCCAGGTAAAATCAAACCCAAAGCGCAACACTACTTTGAAACATCCCATTGCTGCTTTCTACAAGGTCTGAAGCAGGAAAAATATTGGCAAATGCAACCGTCCAGAAACATTGCGCAAAGTAACATCTATTACCGTATTTTCAGCTTCTTGGTAGGGTCTGAGGAATGGCCCTTGCATTTAAGTATATAACAGACAAGAGTTAATTGATGTAATTCTTGGTGTCTGTTCAGTCAAAATTTCAAACTGGGAATTGTGCCTCTTAAAGTACCGTTTTAAGCTATGACCTGGAATGACTTATGGCTGCTCTCTGATTATACGGAGATAAACGAACAAGGAATTTTCTGGGCCACAGAAAATACCATGCTAACAATCTACAAATAATTTTTCTTTCTTTCCTTACATTAACTAAGGCACCTGAGGCCACTGGTTCAGTTTATGCAACTCCAGCCAAGAAAAGTGCCTGTAATAAATTAGGAGTCTAAAGGTATCAGTGACAAAGTAGGAACTGGCAACAGAATGGACGGAAGGAATTAATATCTAGCATCTATTGTGCAATTTTTTTACACCCAGATGCTGGGATCAACTTGAATACTTGAAAAAACAAATGTCCTGTGAATACTTAGGATAGAAAGTGCATCTGATAATATATCTGCAAACCAGCCAGTGACCCTCTGTTCCCTGTGCTGCCTACGGCATAAATCCTTGTGATTTATTGTTGCCTTGTCTGGTGATTTGGATGCAGGGGATCACTGTTGATCATGGTAATTCCAAAATAAAAATAACTTGCGTTTCAAAAGAATATTTCATGTCTCATTTGTAATTCTCCCATGCAAATTATAACAGTTCGACAGTTCTCCTTTGGTATGTGTATTGCACCGAAGGCATATGCGAGGCATTCATACACTATTTATTGTAATTGACTGCTTTTCATTGGCAGGATGATTGCATTTTCTCTACTTACTTATAAGGAGTATTTTCTAATATTGGCCTCACACTTTAATCATTTGCCACTTACAATTTTATCTTAGCATATATTTATTGCGTTTCTCTTTGACATTTTTAAAAATCCTACACTCTACAGAAACTTTTTGGATTTTATAGCTTCCCACTTTAGGATTATTTCTTTTTCTAAGATTAAATACTTTAATGGGAGTTTTAAAATGGTAAGATACTGTTACCTCTCTTGTGGAGATTCTGGCATCGTTGGGGGCAGGGCAGCAGGGAAAGGAGAATGTGTAATTTTGAATTTTAACTCGTCTCTCATGGTTCTTCAATAAAGGGTTTCACTGTGAAAAGCACATCAAAGAACGAAGGTAGTTTTAAAATGGTGTGCATGAGGTCTGGCCATATCTGCATCAGAGGTGGCTCAAGGGTTAGGGAATTTATGTTAGATTTAGGGCGTACGTATGTGACAGATCTTTCAATTATGTTCATCTCTCTTTCTCACTGTCTGCATCTATTTCAAACTTTTTACTTTAAAATCCTTGTGATGTTATTAATCGAGTGTTCTTGAAGTGGCAAACAATGTGCTTACATCTTACGAGAGGGTTAGACTAGCTCGGTGCTAACTACCTTTCATTCAGAAGAAATTTAGAGGTGCTTTAGGCATAAATCTTAAGTCTGAGCTGTTCAGAATTTCATGGGTTTACGTGCACTTGGACTTGGTTTGCTTATTTAAAAGGCAATGGTCTGCATTGCATGCAGGATGGAAAAGGAGTGGCATTAGAATGCAATGAAGTTATGCAGGCAAGCTATTTCAGGTGAATACACAGGACAGCAGTGAGTGTCAGGGGTTTTAACATTTTAAGATTAAGCAGTGGTGAAAGTGCTGAAAAGCTGAAAAAAGTAACACAGATCTGATATTTCATGATGAAGATTTAATGAGGATTTCGCCTTGGCTGCTGCATTAAATCAGATTCTGTATGGTGGAGTTTTCATGCTTTTGGAAAATTCTGAAATTCTTTTGATTATAGAGGAAAAGTGGAAAGTTTGGTTTGGGGAATTAATTTCGTGTTTTGAAGAATAAATATGAAAGAGTAGCTAGAACACGAAGTTAAACCTAGACTGTTTTCTCTCTCATGCAAGTTTAGGATAACTGACACTTGAACACCAGTCTTGCTCTGAACAGCTCTCCGTCTTACTTTTAGTCATGTATTTTCTGTAACTTCAGAATTGTAGGAGTGCCACATTTTTAGGGTGGGTCAGAATTGTCGTCCGCTGTCCTTTTCTTGTGGGCAATTCTACCGAGATCCGTTCATTCAAGGGGACTGTTGCTGCAATTCTTCGTGCATCACTGGCTTCCTGCCAGACTGTCCCCTCTCCAAGTCCCCGGCCAAGCGAGGGCGTTTGCAGAAGAGCAGATGCCTCCATGGCGTTCTTCTCGTCACTCGTGTTGGTCACCTTTGTCTCTCGGCGTAAGAAGATGTTTTCTCCCTGGCGCTCTCTAAGTGGGCGCCTGCTCCTCCGCTCAGCAGCTCCGCAGCGTGCCTTGCGTGGCCGCGTGCGTGCGCTTTGAACAACACATTCCAAGCCGTGCGTCTGTCTGGGATGACGTCATTAATTGCGAAGGTATGTGGGTATGGGGTAAGAAATGCTGGACCATGACAGCATTAATGAATTCGGAGAGTTTTCTTGGGGAAAAACAATGCTTCTCTGACGGATAGGAATGAGGCCCACAGATACTATGTGACCTCTGAGCAAAAAGTCCTTTCATTTTTTAGCAAAAGTCTATTTTTCTGTTTACAGACAGACTGTTCTTCAAGACACACCTAGCTCTCCTCAGGTATTCAAGTTAAATATTTTTGCATTTATGCCCATGCCCAAACCTCGTTGTCTTCCAAACGCAGAGCTAGCCCCACGTCACCCCGCTGCCACTGGGGATGGCTGGGCTGGGCAGCACCCGTGGGATCCGCATCCCCCTGGACAGGGCAGGGCAGTGCCTCTGCCATCCTCTGCAGGCAGCGGGGCCGGGCAGGGCCAGGCAGGGTACCTGGAGGAAGGAAGGTGCTGGCTGCGGTTGTTGCCCCCTTCCAGGCGATCCATGGGTCCCAGCCCATGGGGGATCTGCCCGGCTTATTCCCTACAGGAGCCTCCTGTGTGCAGGAGGCATGGTTGCAGCTCCAGCTCCTTAAAAGCCTCTGATGGCATGGATGGGGTAGAGTAGATCTGGCAACTTCTGCATTTGCTTTGGCAGAAACTTATCTTTTTTAAGTGTAATGGCAATGAAAATTTAAAAAAAATGGTTACTAACTACAGTTTTTGAACCTGATTTCTATTAAGAGACAGCTACGCTGAGCCCCAGCGTGCCCAAGGCTTCATGCCCTTGGTTGCAGACTGGCAGTCTGTAAGCACGTGAGTTTTTTTGGGTTTACCCCAGCGGGTGCCTGCTGGGTCCATGGGCGCTGTGCCGGCGGTGAGCCTGGGTCCGCGGACGTCCCTGTGCCCAGGGCTGGGCTGGCCCACCGGGTCGCAGCGGGAAGGACGGTGGTCCCGGTGCCACCCTCTGCGCCGTGGGGCAGCCGGGGTGCCGAGCGAGGTGCGGGCGCTGTGCAGCGGGAACGCGCACCAGGGAGGAGCGTGCGACCCCGTCCGTGCCGTTCCCAGTGTTGGACGTGCCTCTGCTTCTCGTGCGTGTGTCTGTGCTCGTGGATCCTGCCTGGGAAACCTGGCTGGCCCAGGCTTACGAAACCGCGTGGTATGGTCACGCAGGCACCAGCTCCTGTGAAGCTCATTTCATTCTTTAAATTTGAAGCTAAGGGTGTGCCCAAGAATGCAGAAAAATGCTGATGTGTTATTTTATTCAGAAATATGATATGACGTGGTGATTATGCTCGATTACAATATACGTGCTGTGTCTCCCTTGCCTTCGTACTCTGACCCGGGATCACACGTGATGCCCAGCTGCCTGATTTTTATGTACCAGTAATATACAGGCCATTTTTACAAACAACTCTGATGCAGCCAAGCGAGTCCTATTAGATTGTTTGTTTTGATCTCACGAGTTTCAGGAATACAGCAGTGGAGCTGCAGAACAACTGGATGTTGTCCACGCTCAACAGAGATATATATCCATGTGTGGAGGCAAGGTTATTTATTAGAAAGATTTAAAAATACATTTAACCAGAACAGATAATTGCTTTATATATGATACTTTGGGCTACTTAAGGTATGTATATTTTTAAAGTGTAATGTAAAAAAAACCCCCACGATAACAACAAACAAACACAAAAAACCTAACAAACTTAGTATTAGGGTGAGAAATTAAGTAATTACCTTCAGTTTTCTAGAGCTGGTTTGCCTGAAGACTGAGCAAACAGTTTTTCTGTGTCTGGGTGGACCGCGGTGTTTCCTGATGCCTGGTATTGTCACACGCAGGCAAAATCCTTCATTGCTCAAGCCTGATGTGTATACGCTACGTGAACCTGAAAACTTGGGTTATTCATTGTACGTAACTTATCTTCCCGGGTCGCATAAGACAGAGTGCCGGTGTGACTCACCTGCAGAAGCATTTAGTTGCTAACAGTACTTTACCGCTCCTTCTGAAGCCATTATTTCCAGGGTTTGGGGCTCAGAATCATTTCAATGAATTGCTTGTTTAATTTGCATATTTTAGTTCACAGTCTCACGATCCTCTCAGTTAATGCCGCTGTAGTTCGTGTCACTGTGCACCACCGAGGCAGAGGCAGCAAATTGGGATTTTGCCTGGCAAAGGTATTCCAGAGGGGAAGAGGGAAAATCTGCCCCTTACTAACCATACAGACATGGATCTCTGTTTTGAAGGTTTTGTCCAAAACAAGTTTCCCAACATAGTAAACTGCATGGAAATGAATTAATTTCCTTTTGCAGGAAGAAATGACGGAGGTGTCTCTGGAATTTAACTTCCAATTTTGGGAAATCTGCATTGTTTAAACTCAATACTTTGAGCTCCTTCGGCTGCTCAAGGTGGGTGCACTCTAAATAGGTTTTCAGTGTAAATTGCCAGTGGTGGCAGAACGGTGAAAAGTTGCTTGGTACATTGGTCAAAAGATGGATAACTGGATAACCGTTCGCTTTTGTAACTCAGTCTGATGACCAGAAATTATCAGAAGTAGCTGGATGAAGCAGATGTTTATAAACGTGTCTGTCTGTTGTTCTTCTGAAGGTATTTACCGTTTCCAAGAACTTTCATACTAACTTGCTCACAAGAAAAGCATGTTGAAAGCGTGTGGATTTCCAGGTGTGTTAGTAGTGGAAATGCTACATATCCCTTTGAAACCTCTTTGGGCTGGGAATCATTTCACACTGGTGTGGACACTGCTGTGGCTCTGCCTGGGACACGTTGATGGTCTTGGTTGCACACTGGTGTGACGGTAGAGCTTGCTGCTGGCGATGTCCCAGGCCTGTGGAGCAATTGCCGAAGAGGTCTCTGATGCTCTGTCCTCTACGTTTCTTCTCAAGTCCCTCCGCAGCTGATTTCTTACTATGAACATCTACGTTACAAAGTTCCTGCTTCAGAGCTGATGCTAAATTGTTCATAACAGAGAAAAGGCTGTGTGTAATTTTTTTGTGTGTAGCTAATTCATCCAGATTCACATTTTGCTGTAATTAAATATGTTTTATACCTCAGGTATAATTAATATTCTAGGGCATCCAAAAGACAGGGCTTAAATACCTATATTTTGTTCATGGATTCAGTACGTGAGGCTGTTTTGTAAGCACAGGACTACATAATCATTGAGGGATTACCCTAGGTCTTTCATTAGTGATCTAACGCCCCACCCAGGTTAATCTACCTATTTATCTGGAGGGCAATTGATTATAAACACAGATTTAACTAACAAATCAATCATAATAGCTGAGATTGTACTGCCAATCCTCTTTTAGTGGATTTTTAGCAATTAGTACCTAAAATGTCACTTATTAATATCTTCTATACCTTTGTTGACTCTTGATAAAATTTGTGTAGGAGACTATCGTGTTTTAAAATTATAGTGGAAACGTGTATTTTGGTGGCTATCCTGTAATTCTAGGAATTATTTATTAATCTGATTTACCAACATTCCTTTGTTTCAAAAGCAAATACGTAAATTATGATTATGGGCCTGTTCTGTAACCACAGATAAAATTGTCTGTAATGAGCTTGTGGTTTAGGTCTTGACTCAACACTTCGTGCTCCTGTAGGACATGATCCAAAATCCGTTCATAGGAGGGAAAAAAAGTCTCCATTGACTTCAGTGGGCTTGGGATCATCACAATCACCGTTACTGTCCATGCAAGGAAAAAAGCAGAAGCTGGGATCAGAGCTTTCCAAGAACTTCTAGTTCCCTCTGAATGTCTAGGAAATGTTTGTGTTCAAGAGTGAAACTCAATGTTTCATATGTTATTTTCCCAGAGGTGTGTGCTAAAGGAATTAAGCAAGCCTTGTGTATAAGAATTCAGTAAAATGCATCAAGGTAAGATTTACAGGGCCAGGTTCTCACACTTTCCCTTGCTTTTGGCATCATAGTCATTTAGAAATCTCCTTATAAGATCAGTGGGATGTCTTGTGGTGTGAGGGGAACTTAATATCGAATATAGAGATCAGAGTCTGTCTCGGTGCATCCCTTTGGATGCACGAAGGATCACCTAGTAGTGGTTGAGGGTTGAGGGTGCCTGCTCTAGAAATACCAACGAATGATCAAAATCTTCATGTTTATGGCCTCTGTATCATGCCAGAGAATCCTTTCTTTTTTTTTTTTTTTTTTTTTTTGTTCCTTGGGCTGCAGCCTTGTAACCATGAGCAACAGGGCACATCCACCCATATGAAATCTTTGATGCGAGTCCTGCCTGTCGATGTCCCTGCCGCTCTCTGTGCGCAAATGGAGAAACCGGGAGGAAGATCCATACGGGCAGGTGGTGGCCCAGGGGGTGGCGAGCAGCAGCCTGTTTGCATGAGTGCATTGAGGAATGGGAAGAGCGACTTCAGTTCACAGGCGCCGATACATCTTTTGATTCCTGTTTTCATATAATGAAGGTCACGCCGCATTTTGCAACAGTTAAATCTCACCCTAGCCCTCAAGCACGTTATAACGCTCCTTCCCTATATGTGACTTAAACTATACCTTTTGTTAAATACAGCAATTTCATGCATGTTAGATGCGGAACAACTCGTCAGTGTACTCTGGGTCATGTTATTGAATGTCTGTGTTCTGCGTTACGCTGGGTAAGCAAGTGCCCCATGACTAATTCATACTATTCTTAATGGCTTACATCTTTCTTCCAACAGCTCCCGCGTGGCTCTGTGGATCACCCTGCCCCACAGCATTAGTGTCTGAGTGGGAAATAGGACCAGAATTATGTTGTGTTAAAAATACAGGGCTACCATTGGGAAGCAAAATAGCAAAATAGTGTACCTCAGTTTGGTGTGAAAAGCCATCTGATGCTTTTAGGGATAAAAGTATTGCTCTAGACCTTTAAGCATGCCTTTAAAATATACCAGCTTGTTCAGAGGCTTACTGACTTGTTGGATGAATGTGACTGGCTCGCGGTGGGGTTTTACTAACGCAGCGTTGAAGAACCCAGAACTGGACAGGTCTCATCTTCAATTCTCTTCTCCATCCAGCCCACAATTGGAAGTCTTCTACTCTTTGGGACCACAGTTAACTTTTATCGGTTTAGGTTCGGAGGTCAGACCAGTCTTCGCGTGTGGTTGCTCTTTGTGATATTAGCACTCTGGAAGCAACTGAAAAGCAGCAGAATTGTTAAAATTCTTGAAAAATGCTAATTTAATCTTTAACCTTTCTAATATATGCCCTTTGCTGACCAGTCAGGTGGTTCTTCCATTGCATCTGCTCAGGGATTTGTCTTAGTGTGAGCGATAGAGTGTGTCGCTTGGATGCGTGTAGGGAAAGAGCACATAAATGGAAAACAAGTCTTGGGTTGAAAATAGAAAGTAGATTCTTAAAGGACTGTGTTTGTCTTCTCTTACTTTCATCCTTTTGTCCATTCACTTCGCTAGTGCACACCCGATGTATATTGTGTACAAACCTCTGTTGTAATACGTGTATTCAGCAGCTGCCTGAAGGTTTAGTGAAAAATGTAGATTATAGCAGGTTAGGGGATTGCTGGGGAATGGAAAAAGAGTTTCTGTCCACTGTTCTTGTTCTGTGTTGTATTCAAGAATCTGACGTCCATCACCTCCCACTTTCTCAAAATAAGCAGATATCAATGCCGTATTTATCAGATGCGTTTAATGAACAGTGATGTTCTTTGTACTACTCTTGTTTTCTACTTTCTGTTGGTCAGCTGTACCCTCTGTCCTCAATGTTTCAGGAGCAAAATATGCTCTTATAAAGGTGAAATTAAGAGTTTTGAATATCTCTTTTTTTTTTTTTTTCCCCTTGTTTACCTATCAGTATCACAGGTGGGTGAGCATTACAGGCTCTGCCTGAGATTTTTGTTTTATGGAAGCTAAATGAACATGGGAAGATGATATTTTGTGAAAATAAGGTCTCTAAATATCTCAGAGGTGAGGGTTTCTTTCACAAATACTTGTCTGTAACTTCTGGTGGTAAATTCGTAACACAGGATGGATGATTCATGACTTGGGGATGTATGCACACCTTGAGATAATGTTAGTTAGATGGTTTTTATGGATATGTTGAGATTATTATGATCATCCTAGTAGCACATTTGATAAATGAATGTAATTACAAATACGATAGCAATTGATGTGATCGCAGTGTTTACAAAGTGTGGTTCATTTTTTGTATTGATTGGAACATTCAGAGAAGATGTGGAAGTATTCACTGAGATCTCGTAAAACAAAAAGCCACGGCTGCGGAGAAAGAGCCTGGTCATACGCACCGATCCCTTCGCAGCGAAGGCTCTGCAGTGAGTCCCTTCAACGACTTCATGAGTAGCATGACAGCACACGTTGTGGTATCCTTCCTATGTAATCTTTCTAGAGATTTCTGCATACAATTAGTTTGCCTTTTTTGTTCCTGGAAGGCAAATAACAAAGAGAGTAGAGTCTACCTTACTGAAAACACCAGTCTTGCTCCTCCTCAACTTAGGAGTGAGAAGGGTCATTTTTTTTTTAATCACATCAAAGATTTCTTTAAAAATAAAAAAAACAAACCACAAACCAATCAAAACCAGCTGTTATGCTATGTTTTAGTTGATGGTTATTAATTAATACATACTGTAGTATGTTTTGGAAAGCCCATATTTTTTTAGCTCAGGCTAGTTAACATAATTTAGGATCTTGGCAATTATGGGATACATTCAGGTAGATACCAGTGAAGATTGCGATGCATTTTCCTGTTGGGGTGCATGCTCCTCATATAAACTGGCACATGAAAAGAGAAGCTGTAGAGAAAAGAGATCAAAGTTAGAATTGCTTGAAAGGAAGGAAATGATACTGCATCAGTCACAAAGGAAATATTGAACTAGATCAGAGATCAGCTGTGAAATTGCACCTAGTGAGACTTAGCCAGAGGAATCTACATTAGAGCTTGAGTAGTCCTAAATGAAGGAGACAAACTGGGTTTAAGAGCATTTCAACAACAGGTAAGGCTGTCATTCCAGCTCTGTGCGTCCTTCTGGAATTTAGAAGGGATTCTTTATGATAAAATACCAAGTTTTGACTTTTCAAAAAAACTGTTATGCTTGCCTATATTCAGTGGTACCCAATTTGTGATGTATTTGGTCTTCTTTCCAGTGTTCATGTAGCTGCTGGTGTATTTTTAACTTCCAGTTTTTGCAGTTCACTCTTCTTTAGTGACGTCAACAGGACAGTAAGGGCTTATAAACAGTGAAAATAAGGAGATCTTCAATGTTTGCATCTGTAGCAAATCATACCTTACGCAACCTACGATGCTCTTTTGTTTTCACATACTGAAAGGCAAGAACAAGTTCAAAAACCACGCAAGCCTTAGTTTATCATGCAGTCAAGCTAAATGGCGGATAGTGGGGAAAAGGACCTTCTCGTACAGCCAGGTCTTTCTGTTTGGAGTTCACTGATAAACAGAAACATAGGTCTGTTCTAGGTCCATGTTGTTTAGAGCAGCCAGTAATTACGGGGACCAGTATTTCAGAGTGGTGGTTCAGTCTAACATATGGAGACAGTATATTAGTGGCTATTTATATTTCCTGCTATAATATGCAAAAGATACCACTTATTTTTCCACAGAAAGCTAATGGAACAACACTTTTTTGGGTTATATTTTTTTTTAACATCTTCCAGTGGTGGAATTCCAATGCAGGTCAGTTTTTTTTCCTTGCTATTAAGTACTTTGGTTGTACCACTCAGGAAAGAGGAGGCATGGTATGGAGAGGTGTTATCTTAAAATTAAAAATTTAGAACTGTTGAATATCTAAATTATTTTAAGTATCTGTGGTCCCTTTCCTTCCAAATCACAGAAAACCACAAACTGCTATATATCTTGCACATGCAAAATCATTTTACTTGCTTATTACGTAGCCATGAGTAAGATGGGAATAGGACATATGGTTAGGAGCACATTCAACATCGCAGTGCTCCGGAACCTTTAACGGTAAGACGCGATGGAGGAAGAAGAGAATTGTATGTTCTGTTGAAATTAAGGGTGAGATCAGCCCACAACTGACTATAACCAGAGCACTGAAGCTTTCTTCCATGAATTCTGGGGTAGCAGTGGCTGCACTGTCACAATCTGCAGGTGCTGTTGGTAGAGGAAGCCTTCAATTCTCCTTCTTCTCTCTGACTTCCCATCTCGAAGAAGGACACTTGGAGGAATACCTCAGGATCTCAGCTGAGACTTACTGTCCTTTGTCAAACCAGGAAAGGTTCATCTTGTGAATGGTTGATCATCCTTAGCTCATCTTGGCTGAAATGTGATTTAAGAGTACTTAGTAGCTTGCGTTAATTGGCTCTAAATGTGCAAAAGGCATTAAAATGAAATTCTTTTAAGTGACATTAAACATTCGGTATTCCAGCACTCAGTTGTAGTGTGTTTTGGAAGTCTTTACATGAAATGTTGCTCAGTGCGTGTGTTCTGGCCGTGGACGGGCTGGCTGATGTCACGGTTGGAGCTGCCGTCCGGGGAGAGGCTGGCAGTTGCAGTTGAGGTGTATCTTACTCGGCCTGAGGCAGAAAAACTGGATGAGGCGGTTCTCGGTTTGCTTGTTTTTTTCCCTTCCTCTGTTTGCAGAATTCTTGGCTTCAGCAGCTTCATGAGCTGGACAAACAGGGAAGTGTCTGTGCTAAATTCAGCTTGTCTTGATACGTCCGTGCCTCTCGATTTTCTGATTATCCTGGATATTTTCTCCCTTTAGAGAGGGAATAACATTTGGAAAACTTCAGCAGGTTATAAAGGAAAGATATTTTAGCGGAACGTTTTGCTGTCTCATGTTCAGCACCGAAGCAGTCGCTGCCAGCAGAGGCAAGGCGACGCTAAGGAGCAGCCTCAAAGCCGCAACCTTAAAATATTTTAGCAGCAATCTTAAAATATTTTAACCAGCACACGATAGTCGAGTGGCTGTTTGCAGCCTTCAGCAGAAAGTATCTCTTCCCATTGAAGAGAGGCGTGTATCTGGGTTTTAGACGGCTGTTTGATTGCCTATTACAAATACGGCGTGATCCCCAAGTTTCTGCTCGTTTACCCGTTGTACCATTGTGTTTCTCCTGCCAAGTTTCCCCTGCTCTGTTTAAGTAAGATTTATCACTCTGATAAAGTAGTTGTACAAGTGCTACTGCATAAAGGAGAAAATCTTACTTCACGTAGGCTTGACTTCTCCTTTTTATCCCATTTTGATGCAATCAGCTTCTCATAAACCGCTCCCCTCAGTGAATGTAAATTTCATTAAAGCCCTCTTGGTTCCCTGCCCACTTCTCCACCATGAATCTGATCGCTGTTATTATTTCTGCCTGTGTCACTTTTATTTTCTCTTACCTTTTCCCCCTCGGTTTTATGTAAATAATGTTTGGATAATGGAGTGAAATGGTTTCCATGGTGCTGAACAAATACAGGTCACAGTGTGTGGGACTCCTCTGCACCTGAACATAAAGGTGAACATGTATATAATTTTTAATTATTTGGTTTCTTACAACTAAGAAATAAGTTTTGCTTCTCTTGTAGCATCATTTTGCTGATGAGAAAAATTAGTTCATTAAGAATTCTGCAAAAATAGTTTTGCCTTTCAAATGGTAATTTTTTCACTGTATTCATACTTTTTTTTTTTAAATGACACTATCATGCATTACACCATCTGATTAAAAAATCTGCCGGAATAATATTTGCACTGAACATCTGTCATTGGCAGCTGTAAATATGTTCTGTATTTATCTACAAGAAATCAAGTTAAGAGCCCCTTGCAGTCAGCAGAACTTTTACTGCGGGTAGGAGTGTCTGAATGCCTGGTTCCCATGCGTTTTCTTTAGATATAGATGTCCTGAAATAGGTTAAACATATGGATCATTAATTTTGAAACTGAACTGAAGTTACAAGGACTAATTTTAAAATGCTCCATAGCAGTTGCTGTCATGGAGAAAAGTTGCAAATGAGACTTTTGCAGGAAAATTAAGGTTTGATGGCAGGGTTTAGCGCTCTCCTCGGAGCCAGGCTGGGGAGCACCATGGGCTGGAGCCCGGCACTGGGGGCTTGGGCTTGCGTTGCTGTGGTGTGCCGAGAGCCAGAGCACCGCGCCTTTGCTGCCGCATGGGGAAAGCGGGCACAGGAACTGCCTTGGGGTTACTATCACGCCTGCCTCTTTCCCTGCTGGACCTGAATAATAGTCTGGAGAAAGTCGACAGGATAGATGTTGTGAAAAGAGAAATATGTATTAGTGTCCCTCCGTCCCATTTTGTGTGCGCCTCTGTCTATAGGTTTCATATGGCTTTCTTACCTTCTGCAAACAAGGAAAGAGGATTTCATTCATCTTCAGTGAAAGAGGATCATAAAATGGATTTTATGATCTTTATCTTATTGTCTGAGTCGCCATCTAAATAGAATTTATGTTGTCTAACCTTATGTAGATCCTGCCTTTCCCTGTAAAGCCTGCAGGGAAGCTGAGTTAGGTGGGTTCAGAGCCGCCTTCTCAAGAGCCCAAGCCACACAGCTGTGACTCGCAAACTGCTAGAAGCCAGGTGGGCAGGCAGCAGGCACGGCAGCATTCTGAGCTTAAATCAGTATATTCATCAGTGTACATATATGAATATATATAGCTGTCAATACATATCAGTAATATGTTATATCACATATAACACAGTAATGCAGCATTGCATTGAACAAGTGGCGATGATGGATCCTAGAAGGAAAGTTTAAGAACTTGTCATTTAAGACACAGTAGCAGTTGTTTTGCTGTTCATAAACCTTACCCTTCTTAGGAAAATTTAGGTTGAATCTTGGAGCACAGGAGGGAGTGACCTTAAATAATGAAACCTGCAGCACACGAATACCTTGACTAGCAGATGAAAGTACATTCTCAACTCTACGTTATGTGAAAGCTTGCAGAAATGAAGTCGTGCCTCACTCTCTGAAACTCAAACTGGGCTGTATTGTCAGGGAAAAAAAATCCAGACTGAAGGTTCTTTAATTGAAAATTCCCTGCCAAAAGTTTCAAGGCATTTATGCCTGGACTGAGTTCCCTCAGCTGGGGATGCAAGCCTTTTTGAATTTGTAGGGTAGCTATCAATGACTAGAAACAACATCGTGTGGCTTAAATGACTAACCAGACAGAAAAATAAGTGCTTAAGCCAACAGGCTCGAGAACAGTCCACGGGCAATCTTCAGTTATCCTTGTTATTGTAAATGAGTCGTTGAATAAATCAGAGTAACTTATAAATGAACGTAATAAATGAGTATCAACAGAAGTTTGTGTAGGGATAATTCATAAGCAGAAAAGGGTGGTACATTTGTCAAAACAATTTTCACTGCAAATAATTCATCTGTTGCTCTAATCATCACCTTGAATTGGTCCTGGTGTGAATGAGGAATTAGTACGGCCTCTACCATAGCGATATAAAGCTATATTGTCTTCAGCTGATGGCGTGAAATAATCCCATTGCCATGTTCTGCGCCAGACGGAGAGCGAGTGACCTTCTGGCGCGGCCCCGTGCTGCGGCCCATCGCAGTACCACAGTCTGAAGGTGACAACGGGATGGGTGACTGCCACAAGGACCTTATCTGAAAGTCATACACTGGTGTGCTAAGCTCCGGGTTAGAAGTGCCCGGAGCAATGTGAAGCCCTTGGGTGTCCTTCCTCCTGCTGTTCCCTGCCTGGATGCCTGATGTTTCAAGCGGAGCAGTAAGTGCAGTACACTACGGGTTGCTTTCACCCTGCTGTCAGCTGGTCCCTTTTCTTTCCCCCGAAAAGGCAGCAGAATGAGGTTTAAGATGGGACCTGTAGCTAAGGCATGAAGTAGAAATGGAAGTGAAAGATTTGCTTCTGACTCTGACTTACCCGTGGTACTCCCAAGGCTATTCAAGCTGTGAAGTTATTTGTAACATCAGTTAAGTTTTCTCTTCGCCATCCTGAAGGATGGTGCTTGCGGTTGCTCCCCTGCTGTTGCAATGGATCCTCTAGAGCGTGGTCAGCAAACAGATAAATGCAGCTGAACCCCCTTTCACTTACTGCTGCTTTGCAGAGCAGGAGAGGTCTCCAAGCATAGCGTTGCTTTGTTTCATGGACATCCGACTTCCCTACCTTCCAGATGCCCCATCCTCTGCCGGCATTTTCTCTTCTTCAGGGTTTATTACGCAACGGCCCAAACTCTTGACAATAGAGGTTTGCCTCAGAGCTGTTAAGAGCAAAAGATGCATTATTAATCCTGCCGCGCCTCAGGACCAGATGGAAACACAGTCTTGTTGCTGTGATGCTCAAAGAGGAAGGTGATCGATGGTCCCCGCTCTGCATGAACACGGTCTGCTTGGATCCGTGGTGGCAGGGATGTGTCGGTCCCACATGCGCAGATGGGGTCAGAATGCAGGTATTTAACATGCACCTTACAAAGTACGGTAACTGTGAGAGCATGAATTTTGGGCAAGCCCCTGGCTTCAGTGGCCTCGCAGGCTGGACAGTTCCTCTCTTTCACAATATTCTGTTTTAAGAGTGCTCTGTGCGGCTCTCCGAAGAAGAAAGCAGAGGAAGCGGGTGGGTTTGGTGAAAACCATTGCATCACGCATCTGATGCTTGACAGCTGTTAGAAGTGGTAGCTGTCAAGCATCACTGTGGTGTGGGACAGGCTTTCTTCATCGTTATGCCCTGGCTATGGGACAAGAGTTAAGAAGAAGAAAGTGTTTCTTAGAGGGGATGCATAACACAAAGTTACCCCCGAGCTGACTTTAATTTTGCTCCTACCGATTCTTTACGTCTCTACAGCTAGTTCTTCACCCACAAAGCAAGTTGCGCGCAATCAGAAGTCCCTTTTGCTGCAACGCTGAGGGTATCAGTGCAAGGAAAATATTCTGCCTATATATATAGCCTCTGGTATCTCTTTGGGACATTTTAAAGGGACCAGGTACTGCATCAGTTTTCTATTTTAATGCTATGTTTAGAATAACGCTGTAGTTCATCAGTTTCAAAAAACCCAAACAAACATGGAATTCGTGTAGGTTGGTAAGTCAGACCTACCATCATCATCTTTATTATTTAAAGGAACAACTGTGTGTATTCTTCTTCCATTGTAGCACGCAAACGTTGTTTTTTAGAAACCATATTTAAATTATAAAATTAGAAACCATATTTAAATTATAAAATTAAGACAGCTGTCTTTTTTTCCTACCGCGTCATGTTACAGATTAAGGATACCAGGCTGATAACAACAGTCTTTAATAGATATTAATAAATATAAATTTCCCTGAAGTTTTGACATCGAAAAGTTTGCGAGGAGAATTATGGCCCTTATTATCAGCAATATGTTGTGCTCTAAATTTAGTTACTGATGGTGTAGGAAACTATGGAAGTAGTTTTGGTTTAGATTGAGGCTGAATCAAAGAAACCCAGCCTTCTCAGAAATTAATGGATGCTTTCATTCTTCCTGGCAGAGCTGCTTTATCATTCATATGACTAAACAGACAATCAATTTAACAGCAACGTATGGGAATGGAGGGAATGAACAAATAAGCTATGAATGATGAGAATAGAAAAATCAAGCCCCCCTCCCTTATTCTCTTTTAATGGCTAATACCAACAGGGACAAGACCAGTAAAAAGAGGTTAATGAATTGCAAAGATCCTTTAGAAAGTGATTGACTGGTATTGAAGCTCAGTCAAATCAGTCATAAATATTTACTTTTATTAGCAACAGTGGGTTGCCTGTTATTTTCAATTGATTTTTAAAGCTGTCAAAAATCTACCACTGTGACTATTATCAAGTGTTTTATTTCATCAATATTTTCAAGCTACAAAGAGCCGGACGAAACACTGTCCTGAAACGGTTTCCTATCTGTTTGGTCAGTATTGCTCAGGAATGATTAAAAGAAGGAAGTTAAAATAAGATTCACTGCACCATGCAGGCGGATCACCCCCATCGCCTCCCTGCCACGTTTCGTCCCTCGTATTTAATGTCGCATCCACTTGGGGTTTGCTGTGCTGTGATAATCTCCGCCAGAGCAGCCGGGATTCCCAAACCCGTAGTTCTGCCGTTTATTTTACCCTTTTGGAAGGAGCTGTAGTAGGTGTCTGCTAGACGCTTTATTTCTCGCGAGCTCCAGGAGTTAAACCGGCAGCGTGGTGGCTGTGGTGAGCACCACGCTCAGATTCACCCACGCAGAATATTGCTCTCTGCTGCGAAAAACCGGGGCGAGAGGAGCCTTCCTAAAGTTGCTGTCTAGACAGGCTGCGAAATGACAATATTTTCAAGGTGGTGTTTGCTACGTTAAAGCCTAATAATATAATTCAAAGGAAAATAACAAAAGGAATTTCCTAGAGATAACAACAAAGAGTTAACATTTCCCAGGGCAGACAAGTTTCCAATTCAATTAGTTTTAATGAACCTTCTGCTCACTGGTTACTGAACTAGAAAGAACAGCAATAAATGCCCAGAGGAAAGAGAGAGAGGATATTAAAGGAGGGTTAGTGTATAGTATATAAATTTCCAAGTTGACTAAAAGAGTAGCCTTGATACAGTTTTAGGAACCAAAACTGCAAGATCATATTTGCTTTCCCTTTGCAGCAAGCAGTCCTCACGCACACTGGATAAACCATGATCTCCCTGCATTCTGCCAAACTATTGACCCTCTATTGTCTCTGGAAATGCTGCAAAAAAAATTACAAACTGTATTTTCAGTTTTTTTTTTTTAACCCACCGAATAGGATTTTTTAAAAAATGGGTTGCAGTATTAGTATTGCATAGGTCAAGCATAGAGAAAACATGAGTTAATAAGAAAATGAAAAAGCAAATATAAATTCTGTAGTGAGAACTCTATACTGAATGTCTTTTTAATATAAAATGCACAGTAATTTAAAAAAAAAAAAAGCTTTGAGGGTATTATTCAGCCTATTATTAACAGCATTTCCATGCATGTTTGCTTTAAGCTTAAATATTAATTTTATATGAATTCTGGTCACTGAAATGATGCTATAGAATTCCCCTCTTGTATTTCCAGAGTCCAACAGTATGTGTCAGATTTTGGTTAACATAAAACCACACAGTTGCATGTGTTTACACATCCATGCTGACTAAATATTTGACAGAAATAATAGATTTTAATATGTGCTGCATATTGTATTATTGTTTCAAATAGCATTTTCTGTTATATGAGGCTTTTTTTCCTCCCATTCATGGAATTTCCATGGATTAGCTATACGGACTTAAAATATTTCAGAGCCTGCTTTATTCTATTAGCAATGTTAAATACTTGAAAAACATTATGGCGTTCTAAGCATAGAGTTTGTCCCTCGTTCGTAATCTAATATAGATTTATAAAGAACAAAAATCTGTTTTTTTCTTTTGCATATTGGTATAAGTTAACAGCAAAATTCTGCTTGCTGTATTTTAATAAAGATATTTATTTAGTTAGTCACAACGCTGTTCAAGCAAGCAGATTTTCAATTATATATAGTCCTACTTATCTGTACGTTGCCATTCACTGTTCTCCATTCAAGCTAAGCTTGTATCCCTTAAAATCCTACGTCTCCAGTACAGCCCGTGTATAGGTATATGATGGGAATGAAAACCATTTTTACAGCTGCCTTTAAATACTAAAAATACTTATTCTAAGATGAAGCGTTGCCATTACCTAGGTTTAAGAGAAGAGATCTCAATTCCTTTTCTTACAGTTTGTTAGCACTGTCAGTGTCAAAGGAACAAGAGCTTTTAGGCTGTATTTCTATTTTGATTTTCTTATATGTACAGTAGCTTGACCAAGTTTATAAAAAAATAAAATCCAGTAACTAACGGCAAATTTGTTTCCTTTGTTAAAGCACTAAAATAGTAAAAATTTTATTTTCTATGCCATCATTTTAGCGCTGTGTAACCAGATGCTAGAGTGTCTACACAGTGAAACGCCGCAGATGACAGCCTTCTCCACCGCTTACAGACTGGATTGTTTTGAAGCACGAGGCACCAACCTCTTCTTTCATTTTTTTATTCTCCAGTGTTTGTAACATCATAGAAAATTATTACGGCAATTTTACAGGCTGTTTACAAACGGACATGTGAACAGGCAAGGCAAAGTTCTTCAGGAATATAAATTTTCATGTTTATGGAAACTGTTTTGGGACAGGACTGGGCGCTGGGGAGCGGAGCGGCTCCGGCCCCGGGTGGCTGGGACAAGCCAACCCCTCCGCTGGGATTCACCCTGTTTCATGGTGCTGGAGAGCTGGGGCAGCGCGTTGGCGGGACTCCACTTCAAATGACAGAGACGGGGAATATAAGGAGATACCTGAAATTAGCCGGTGGGTCTTTAATTGACGCCCTATAGATTTTTCTTGTGATTCACTGAATTTCATCCCTGTTGGCACTGGGAATATTTGTTCTTCAAAGTTACATATTCAGTGGTGAGTCATATATTTTATATTTCTGCTATTTTTAATAGCAGAAACCACACTGCTGGTACACCATGACTTCCAGAGCTAATATTTAGCATGAACCAGGCTGACAACTTCTTCTCCAGTTTGCTAAATCCCAATAAATCACAGTAAAGAATTATGGGAAAGCGAACAAGAACAATGGAGAAGATAAAATAACTCTGCCTTCCAGTTTCTTAAATAGCAACTAAAACTCTAGAACTTGCCTCTAAGATATTACAAGAACTTTGTCAAGTAGCACATGAGAAAATAGAGCCCACAGCCATATAGTAAGCAAAAAAATTCTGTTTGAGTATTGACATGACAGTTTTTGAAAGTTCAAGCAGAAAACCAATTATAATGAGCACTGAAAAGCCCGAAGCCCTGCTGTTCAATAAATAAAAAAGTACAACAAACTATTTTCCAAAAAGGTTCTAGAGAGTTTCTTCTTGTCCCACTACTTACAATATGATTACATAAATAGTCTCTATTTGCTGTTGAATTGCCAGGCAGCTGTATTAAAGTACAAATCAAATCAAGTCAGGATTAGAAAGTAAAAGAGCATGGTTTAAAGTAATCTATCCCCCAGGAACTGTGCTCAGATTCATCAAACAGAGCTTAAAGTACAGTATATCTTATACCCTTGTGTTTCCATGCTGCACTGCTGCAAAACCAGTTATTATTTTTGATATCCAGAGAATGTTGCTCGTAGCTTTAGGAGGCTCACTTGCTTATTTAAAGTACTATAAACCTCCTCTGTCACTTATTATTATTTCTCTTGGTTAAGATTCATGAGAAGGACGTAAGTGTGGAAGACAAAAAGCTCCTTTATTGATCAGACCGTATTTGCCTCCCCTGAATTACTCTGAATACGCGCTATGGATAAAGGAATGATATGTTTTCTTCCAGGTTTCTGGTGATCTGCAGGTGCGATATTTTTAAAAGCTTAAGCACCGTGCGTTGTTCTGCCTCATCAGCAGCAATGCCTATTTCCCTCTCCGTCGACGTATGGAGGACCTCAGCTCTAGGACCCCGGTCAACGGTCTTTGTGTGAGCAACAGCACTGACTCCCGTTTACCTGATAAAATGTATTTCTGTTGGTTTAGGAGCATAATGGGCCCTCGAAATGAGTGTAAATTATATGATAAGCATGCCTTTATAAAGCTGTTTTGTATTCCTATTTTGAGACCATAGAAGTGTAAAATACCCTTTCTATAAAAGAGAATCGCACGCCGGCTGGTTTGCCAGGGGAAGGGCAGAGACTTGGCCTCTTGTTGCGCCATTATTTGTTAAGACTGGGACTTGTACAGAGCAGGTCCAAATTCTCATCACTCCTTATTGCAAAACAGCGACATACAAAAATAAAAATTCGTAAGCATGAATTTGAATAAAAAAAAATAGCGTGCTTCGATCCTTAGCGGTTGGCGTTCCTTTTCTAAGGACACAACAGACATCCATAAGCATCAGTTGTCTTTTTAGCCATAGCTATTTGAGTTTATAAGGTAGATCACGAAGCAGGGCTGGCTCTTCATGGTGGGATGTAGTCGTGGTACGTTGCTGCGCTCGGTGTACTTCCAGGGCTTGTCTTGTTGATCAACACAGGCTGCTGGACTGAGCGAAGAGGAGGAGTTTGGAAATTGAGATCTGATGCTACCTGACAATGATTTCCTGCATGACCTGCCTTATCCGAATGACTGTCTTCGTGACTGCCTCCCTTGCTGCAGAACGGGGACGCTAAGCGCTGCCCACCGCCCGGGACGGGCTGGGGGATTGCGGAGGGAATGGTTGCATGGCACTTGGAAACGCAGCGCATTGGGTAGGTGCAAGGGGTTGACAGCACGGTGAGTGCGTGCTCTTTTTTTTTTTAACACACTGAAGTCAGAGTAAAATCAAGCGACCAAACGATGATGATAAAACCCAATGCACTTCCGCACTTCAAGGAACACTGGTGTTGCCCACGCGACCCAGCGGAGGTGCGATGCTCTTTCGGTGTCTCAGGGGAAGCGCAGTGTTCCCCGCTGTGTCCCAAAGGTCCGTCTCCTCCCAGGCGGCTGCTCTGGTGCTTCACCATTCGGGACCTCCGGCTCCGTGGTGGTGTTGCAAGCCGATTGCTGCCACTCCGCTGAGGAAGGTCATCCTAGATTAAAAAGGGGGTAGTGCCTTGATAGGAGCGGGTGGCTTCATTAACAAGGTTAAAATAGGGCAAGCTGAAAACTACATTTATTGGTGATGTTTCAGCTGTGGTGCCCTGGGCTGGAGGCGAGGGTGAGGCTGGTTAAAGCACCCACTTGTCGCAGCACTTCCCCAGAAGTTTCATACGGGGGAGTAACTCCCTGGTACAGTGCGTTGTTATTCCTTTGGCTTCCCAGTGAGCAGCGAGAGAACGGGGCCATCCTCCTCCCTTTGCCTTCTTCACGATTTCCACAAATTGCACGTCTTTATCCCTGCTATTTTATAAGCCGGCAGTGGATAGCACAGTGTGTACATGATTATCCAAATGTTAGTTTTTTAAATATAAGCACCTTCCTTCTTCCCCGCTCCCTCTCCTGCGCTCAAATTAGTCTGAACAATTTTTTGGGAATCTTTTAATGAAGTATTGATTTTTATCAAGCACATCAAACTAAAGGTAAATGTACCATTGTGTCATGTTTAAAAAAAAAATATATGAAAAACCCCAAGCCCCAGTATATTACAGATAAACTAAGATAAATGACTTAAGTGCTCAGTTTGTGGAGTAAATTGAAACCATACATCACAGGCTTTCATTATTTTATATTATAAATACTGTAAAGAGTAGGAAAGATGATTGAAGAGTAATACAAAATTAGTACTAATTGTCATGACTCCGTTGATGAGGAAATGTGCTTTTAATATAAATAATGTGGAGTAATCATTATAACAAAAGTTAATTTTTTATAGCTAGTGATTGCAGGGTGATAATCAGAAGACTATGACATCCATTAAATTGCCCTTCCCCGATCCCGCATGAAGAAATGAAGGGATCTGTGTTAATTTTAAAGCTCCCTTTGATTGGGTGAACCTGTCTCCGTTTTGCGTGACACTCTTGCCACAGGTCATTGCCTGGTGCGGTGTACCATGAAACAAACAAATAGAAAAAGGCACCTTCTGGCACTTTAAGTTTCCCTGCCATCTGACTGCCGCCCCGGTGGGTTGAAATGATGAAAAGCACAGCCTTGGAAAAATCTTCCTATGGTTAGATTGGGAAAAATGAGTATGATTATCACATGTGCTGGGAAGGGCAGGATAGACAGCTGAAGTCATCTCAAAACTCCAGAGAGAAGAAGAAGACAAGAGGTCACAATTATATTCTGGTATCACACTCCCTTTCACGGAGATCTGATATATTCGGTTTGTTCTTGTATGGTGCTTAGGGAAGTTCTAATTAAGGGAAGAAAGAATTTTGACACATGTGAAGCAGAGATCAATATTTAGCACTATAATCAGCAATTCCTGATGGTTTGACAATGTCACTATACACACTGTAACTATCCATTATTCTCGGAGAAGGGAGCCAGGCGGAGGCTAACAGGCTTACTGCAAGCTATCATGAATCACATAAAGCAGTGCCTCATTCACTTCTATTTGTCTTCCTTTTCATCTTCATTCATCCTTATAAAGCAGGCTGCGCTGCCACCAGCCTCGAAAGCCACCATGCTTCTGTGCTGTGCTGGAAAGGAAAACGGCTGCTGAAAATGTGCGTGGCGTGAAAACGACGGCGATTCCCGCGGGACGGGTGCGCGCTTGTGCCACCGAAATGCACGCAGTGCCCCGTAACGTTGACGGCTGGTGAACGACGGGGGTTTTTTGACAATTGATAGTACAATAGGAAATGGTAACAAGCACGTTATACAGTAGCCAAAGCCCCCGACTCTGCCTCCTCTAACAAGAAATGGAGAGATCAGGCGAGTTATTTTTAGGGTGTGATCCTGTACCTGCTTAAATTGATGGCATCCAGTTCTAATGGTGTAGCAGTAAAAGAAAAATGGAGCGAGAGAACGAGCTGAATCTCCAGTTTTTGCTACTTGTACATCGAAGACAATCAATCATCCTGTTTACTGCCTGAACTCTGAGCGTAGCTGGTAGAGCATTAGAGAGAAGGATGACACACAAACGAAGCCCCCATTTGTTTTTGTTTTGTTCTCTCGTGATCATGGCTTTAATTGTTTGAATGTGGAGATCTGCAAGGTATTCGTGAAGTGCTGGCGGATCTCAACACTTTACGTGATTTCACACAAGCGGATGGGTGCGTGTGTCCTGTGCTGCTCCAGGCATCATTAGTTGCTTTGTTTTAAAAATCGGATTCCTCCAATTTGGGAGCAGAAAAGATGCAGGTGACTGGTTGTGTCTGAGCACACCATGAATATTGAACCTTCAAAGCAAGTAATTTGGAAGAAATTGTGAGCTGAAAATTACCCGAACTGTTCAGGTTTACTCACAGATTATGAAGACTTTAGCAGATGCCCAACTCAGTTTATGAATCTTTCATAAACGATGATAAATTTGCAATAGAAAATGCCATCAGCTCCAGTTTGGGTGTAACGTTGATCATCGTAAAATGAAAGCACAATTTATTTAGGTAGGAATAGGTGAGTGATATAGGATTTTGGATGACAGTGCCTGATACAACTTGATTCAGGCAACAAGCTGACATTTCCACCTAATTTAAACTGGAAGCGAAATTGTTAAAATAATGAAAATTAAAATGTGGAATTCAGGATGCCTTCACATAATTCCTTGAGAACATCTGCTGGCAAACTTCCAGTCGCAAGTCAATGTAATGGGTACAATTTTGCCGCTTTTTCAAATAATGGGTTATTTACTATGGAATACTACTGTAGGTTCTTAATGCGTATTGGCAACCCCATGCTTTAACAAGGTTTCTCTTTCTTTTTGAATAAGAAATAAGGATTTCGTATTCAAATAGCTGAGTAATAGTATTTTGATTTCCATTCTGAGTTTTTAACCATCTGAAAAGTGATTTTGATATTTACGTGTTTGTTCTTACATCTCTAGTACTATTTTGGCAAAGCAGCTAACCTGCATAGTTCTAGCTTAAAGAAATAAATACTTTGTAAAATGTAATAGAACAATTTGAGGCTATTTAACATAAAGAACATTATTTCCTACATTTCTCCTAACATTACCAGTCATGCAGCGTGCATTGTATTACTGTAGGTGGGAGCGAAAAGACCCAGTGTCCTGCATTTCAAATTGTCATCTGGTTCTCCGTGCTCCCTCCTTGCTGCCGAAGGGCCGGATCGTGGCCGGTGCTGAGCGCATCCTGGCCGCCCCGCGCCGGCGGCAGCTTCGGCAGCATCCGAGGGTGCTCAGAACCCCACCGAATTGGGATCTAAGTGAGATGCTGACACAGGCTCTCATCCTGACTATCCCAAGTAGCACTAATTAAGGGCTGTCCAACTGTGCTTGCTGTTGAGCCGCTTGCTCCGGTGGGTGACAGGGAACAGCCTGGGATCTGTCTGCAGAATGACATAACAAAGAAGGGAAAAAAAACCAGTCCTCAGAGAGGGTGGGCTGGGATAGAAAGACCTGAACTAGGCTTGAATTGCATATTTTGTTATTATAAATGTGTAATCTCAGATTAAGCACTGCAGCGTGCTATGTTTTTGCTTTCATTACACTTTTATCAGAGCTCCAGTGGTTACTCTAAGTGATAATTATAGAGCAGCATAAATTAATAAGGAACTTGGGGAACGATCTTCCCTTTGTTAGAGAGGTTGTCAATAAATCTTCCTTTTTTTTATATGATGACGGTCAGTGCTACTACTCTTCAAACTGTAAACCGGGCGATACACCGCAGCTGGGTGGGAGGGAGAAGGACTCGCCCGGTGCCAGCGGGCTGCTCCACGCAGGGGCTGTAAAAAAGATTCATTGAGCAGTTTGGCTTGGAGACTAATTCAGCCCACAGTTTACTTGCCTGTTTATGGGCGCACCCCCAAAATGACCCCCAAGCAGGGCCTTTCCAGAACTTGCATCATTGCTCATGGTGCCCCAGTGCGGGCTTGGAAAAGGCAGCGTTACCAGGGGACTCTCAGAAAATGAAGAAAGGCACCCAAAGTGTTTGCTGGTGCCCGGCCGGGGTCTCTCCCATCTTCATCATCATCCTTGAGATGACATTACGTTAGTAACGCATAACAAGACCCAGAGTTGTTTTACAGGGAGCCCTAAGCAATAACACCTCCCGCTTGCAGCTGTGCCTCATAAATACTGTCTGGCCCACTACGCTACTGTCCTTTTACAGTGGTATCATTTAATTGTAAACCAAAGATCAAAGGTCTTTAACTCTTTAACCAAATTCCAATGTCTGCCAAATTCAATAGCTGTCATTCCCTTAGAAAAAGACAGTGTAATATGTGCGTTCTGATCTAATTTTATAGAAAAAGACAGAATTTACATACTGTTTATTTAGTTAAGTCTCTAAAATCAATACCTTTGTCTGTAGCTCTTTTATTTAAAATACATCATGACATTGCAAACTGCTATATAAATGAATTTTTCTAAACCACACATGTTGTTAATGTTTTTCTATTGCACATTGTTTTTAAAGTTTGAATCATAGCATTTAATAGATCAACTTAAATGTATTTTAATATTGGATTACTAAAGAATGTTAAGTTTTACATTTCTAAAATTATAAATATTATTTCAAAAGGTCAGTCATTTGCCCAAGACTTATTTGTCCGATGGAGAACATATTTCAAACCATCCAGACACAGAAACTGATCATGTTAAATACTAAGAAAAAAATGAAATCTCTTAGTGTTTTTTTTTTTTTTTTTTTTTTTTCAGTAGTAGGGAGAAAGGAAAGAGCAGCCTTGGACAAAAAGCTTGACCAAAGTCCTTCTGTAGGCTGCCAGCAGTATTTCAGAAAACGAGAACCCTCTTTTTGTGGGAAAGAGCTGTAATTCGTGGTCTTCATTTACATGTAGGTAAAAGTGTATTTTGGAGTCCCTAAGCAGATGTAGAAAGAATTTTATCACTGTTGCTTTGCCCTGAGCTGAGCCTCATGGCTACGCTGCTTTCAGTGCCCAGGTTGGCTTTAGCTTAGGCATGATACGTTATTGATATTGCACAACGTTACTTAGGAAGCTCGTTTGATTCAAGTATCTTCACTGTGATGAAGAGTCGCCAAGACCTGCCAGTGCCAGAGTCAATGGCATCAACAGCTTTCGTGTAAGACAGGTGAGAACCAGTACTTGCTTGTGCAAATGGTCTTTAACTTTTGATCAACCGTGTATGTTTTCTGTGCGTGAAGATACTGTATTAGCTGTGCCATCAGCAAGGTCTGTACAAACAGTGCAAAAAGCCCTGAAGCTCTGTGAGTTGGTCTGACCTCATGTGGCGTAGAGCTCGCTTGTTTGGGATTTGTGTTGTAAGCCGCCCTCCTCAAGAGTGGAGGAGGTCATGCGTGAACGCAATGTGCTGAGGGTTCAAATCTAGGAACAGTTATTTGGGACTACTGAATTGTCTGTCTCATCAAAACTGAAAATTAATTTGTTTCTCATCTTGATCTTGAGCAGTGCCACAAAGTCCAGTTGGAGGCCAAGGAGCAGTAGTGTACCCCAGGGTCAATGCTGGGGCCAATACTCTTTAGCATCTTCATTAGTGACCTGGATGATGGAGCAGATGCACTCTCAGCAGGTTTGCAGAAACACAACACCAGGAGAAAAAGTCTTTGTATTGCCTCACTTAAGGAGTTCAAGATTAGGATGAGCTTCAGAACTAGGTCTTCTGCACAGTGACATGTAGCCTTGCTGAACTGGTAATAAAATGGTCTTCAAAATTGAGTAGCTAGTTATTTATCTCATTATAGCTGTATAAACTTTGTATGCGTGAGGGTTTTTGTATCTTACTTGACTGATATCATACCCTTGTGCTCCGAAAATGTGAATATTGTGCCAACCAACTGCACTGAAATGGCTGGTGGGGGCAGAACTGATTATCTGAGTGTCTTTTTTCTGCCGCTGGTCTCGGTGGACGCGCTGTTCATACAACACCAACAGAGGCACCTGCCCTGAAGAGCTCCAGCCGATTGCCCTTCCCTCTGCCCCAGTGCAAAATGTCCAAAGCAGTTCTCTTTTGTATCTGGACCCCTTGCATGTGCTCTGCAGCGGTGACCTGGCCGTACAGAGCAACAGCAGCATCCGCCGCAGGTATCTGACCCGTGAGTATGCATGCGCAGACTCCATGTCTTTTTATAAAAAACCCTTTATGTGTGCCTTTATAGCAGCGTATCATAAGTTTGCCTGATGTACAGGGGCATGCCGTTTTCTTCTGGTTTGTCTTGTTTTGTTCATTTTCACTGGGTACTTCCATTTATTTCCCTGGAGCTATTGGTACCTTAATCGATGAAGTAGCTCCTGTGCTTGGGCAGATAAAGTGGTGTATGACTGAATACGCCCATCGTTTTCAAACGCTGTTAGAAAGGACAAATCAGCAGTGGCTTCATATCTGAATCCCTCCTCCTTGCTTTTAACAGATGTATTCAAATTTTACTGGCTTTCCAGTTTTTTTTTTTATATACGAGTCTTTGTACTGAATGGAAGTTTTAAAACCCAGTAAACGTTATTGCAGCTATTTGCTGTAAGCTCATAGTTTGTACAGTAGCCTGCCATTAATCAAAGTGTGATTATTTAGTTGTAGGAGGTAGCAGGACTCCACTCCTGAAAGTATCTACTCTTTGTCTGTCATGCCTAACTACTAGTTGAAAAATGGCTTCCACAAGATTTCTGCTTTTTTTACATGATAAATCATAGCCCTGACTGGCATGTATAGCTTAAAAATGGGAGAACTTAATTCTCCTGTGTAAGTAAAACCAAAGCAATTTGATAAAATTTTGCTATGTGCACTTTGCATATAATATATAGTTTATGCGGAGCAAAGTCAAACTAATGCTGAGAAAAAAATTATGGTATAATCCAGTCATGGTATTCTTGGGTTGTTAATTTTAGGGCTAAATCTAAGTTCTAAGTTACTTCCAGTTAGAAGTGATTTACT
Source organism: Balaeniceps rex (assembly GCA_013401315.1). Taxonomy (NCBI): domain Eukaryota; kingdom Metazoa; phylum Chordata; class Aves; order Pelecaniformes; family Balaenicipitidae; genus Balaeniceps; species Balaeniceps rex. The sequence goes on along the minus strand of VYZW01030693.1, from coordinate 213,023 downwards.
TACCTTCCTCCTCCCGCTCCTCCCCCGTCCCGATCATATGAGCTTTTTGGAAGAACTTTATCACAAAATAAATGAGCTGCAAAGTTGATCATTTACTATGAAACAGCCATCGCAGAATTCCTTTCAGTACCTCGGAGAAAACTGATTAGACTCGACAGTTATAAAAACACCACGCTGTGCATGCCTGGTACATTTTGAACGCACTTTCCCCTTGCTTATGAAGTCACTAGGGAAGATAAGGTATCTGAACATGCGTGCATGGCTGAATCGCAAATGGAATTCCATACCTGCTGCCCAGGTGTGAGTGTCCCGGCTCTTCCAGGGCTCCCGATAAAGTCTTTGGTGTAGGAGATGGGGTATGGATTTTGTGAGCCTGTTTTGCTTGAGCTTGGCTATTTTCAAGTGGATGCAAAAGAGGCAACGGCTCTTCCCACAGTTGGTCCAACACAGAAGGTGGGAGATGAAGTAAGGGTGACTGTTTGGATATTGCAGCGTGTGCATGGCGGCAGGCTTCTGTCACTTACAGGAGATCAGTTTTAAGCCTGCTGAGTAGTGCCACTGAAGGCAAAATGCGTAAGAATTGTAAGTTGTTAGAATTCATGATATGATGAGGTATCATTCAGGGTTTCATGCGAGCACGATGGTGATCTCGTGAGTCTGCAGGATCTGTACCATCTGAATCTGTTATCTCCAGCAGCCTACAGGTCATGGGTGGCTTTTAATACTGTGCGTTCCTCGGTCCTGCTTCTGTCATTGTCTTCGGCCCCTGTGGTGAAGGTGGTAGGCGTGACTGGTGAAGCTGGGAATGAACTTGGCTCCAGAAGGTGAATTTTGGAAGGAATCAAAAAATACTTTGCATGATGCTTCATTCTGTGTATGATATAATGTTAGCCATCAGGCGAGCAGTGTTGTAATCTGGAAAAGGCATGGTATTTCCCCCTGTGAAACGTGAGTTGTTGGTGGAGTTGGAAGAAAAGATCCATGAATTTAAAAATCAAATGTGGAATTCTGCAATTTAATACTTCTATGGACAATCTGGAAAAAATCATTACTGGCAAAGTCTGCAGGTGATACCAAGACAAAAGGATCAGTAAATATTGAAAAGGGAAGATCTCTGAAATAGAGAAACTTGGTGATTTTTATTTACCAGTATGTATTTAGGCTACACATCTAGGAATAAAAATAATGTTTGAGGACTGAAGGCATGGAAGAAGCTATCACCCTAGGAATCACGGTCTCTGAAAAAGGCTTGGTCGTCACCGTGAGGTACTACAGAGCCACGTCCGGTGGTGCCGTGACGAGATGGAGGATGCTAATGAATTTCCGAGTGCTCTGAAAGATTAAAGGAGTGAAAAAGCCCCCATGATTTTTAGCTCCCATGATTTATACAGAAAGACTATAGAAGTTCACCTGCCCACCTGAGCGAAGACACAGTTAAGGAATTATTTGATCAAAACCCAGAGGTCCTTATGAAGGTCAAACTTTCTTAAATTGAAGAGCTTATTAACAGAGGGCATTCTGTAGATGGACGTGTAAGCATCAGTAACGCTTGCTCTTCCAGCACGTGCTCCTGATCCCAGTGATGTGGGTGAGCCGTTGCAGAACATCCCTCCGCAGGTGGGAGCTGCTGGTCTCCTGGAGCTCCCCAGAAGGATGGAGAAGTCCTTCCAGTGCATCACTGTCTTGTCTAGGGCGTTCCCTGGAAGTCTGTTATTCTGTATGTGGGAACGTGTCGTCTTCTCGGTGTGGCAGTTATTGCCTGTCCAGAGTGGTGGGAGAAAGAAGCAGGCCTCAAATGTCACTTTTTTAGTTTCAGTATTTAAGTCCTTGCCCTGCTTTTCCTAGAAAGTGGAGTTATTCTTTTGTGATTGCTCATTTAAAATTGCAAACAAAACCTTTTTATTGATTTGTGTGTATTGGCAGAATTACTGTAATTGCATCAAATGACATAATTGGTGTAAATAGGTATAATGATGTCATTAACATGTGTGATTGTGACATTTAACAGTGTAATTAAAACGTATAATGACATGGTAAAAGTCCTTATTAAAGTATGTGAGAAAAGCCCTGCAGGTGGACAGAGCATGATTTTAAAAATTCAATATTGCTGTCATTCTTTCGTATTCTTTTCAAAACAACAAAAGCCATTAGGTCACATCAAAACTGATTTTTAAAACCAGAGGTCTAATCCTGCAAAGTCTTTCTCCACTGGGTAGGTTCCAGTGACACCCTTGGTGACTTCGGGGGACCTGTTCTCAGCAGGAAAGTCTGCTCATACAACCGGTGCACGCTTCTGTTTAAGCCTTGTTGTGGAGTATTTCTCCGACAGCATCAGGTTGCTTTTCTTTATGAGCAAAGAGGGCTCATAAGGTCTTCGGGTAACTCAGGTCGGAAGGGAGTTCAGGAAGCCTTCAACACCAATCTCCTGCTCAAAGCAACATCAGCTATGAGGTTTTATCTCTAAGGGTATTTAAAATAGTTTTAAAATCCCCAAGTGATGAATTGCTATACCAGGTACCAAGAGACTTTCATTATATTTACCTAAACAAATCTGTAAATGTGTAATAGCCCCATTTTCAGAGAAGAACGGCATATGCGCTGTACAAATCCTTTGTTCGCAGGCTTGGGATGACACTGGTAGGCTGGTACACAAAATGGGTGCTTATGTGCCAAAGTTTAAGCCTCAACATCCCAGTGCATTCCTACATAAGCAGCGCCTCCCTCGAGAGCAAAATTGTTAATCTTTAATTCTTAAAGAGCCGTTCTGTGAAGATGACCCGTGACTGATGACGGTCCGAGTCCTTTGGACAAACGCGTACCAGCGACCACCTCGCGGTACGGCAGAGCAGCGAAGCACTGAACTGAGCGAGCGCCGCGTGGATGCAGCTGGTTCCTCGCAGTGAGAACGAGCGGGGCTGCGCTTTGGCTGCTCATCGTCCCCTCGCGATGGCAGGTACGGCTGCACGCCGTGTTCAAGGGCACCATTTAGTACGATGTTAACTACGAATATTCTGCTGGTTGAAAACACTGGTACAACCATGATTACTCTAACCAAAAGATTGGTTTTTTATTTATTTTTCATTGTGTTTATCTTATAGATCAATGGCTTTATTAATTTTTTTTTTCCTCCTCCATATTCCTTGGTTTACTTTTTGCTCAATTTATTAAACACTTTCCTTTTCTTTGTTCAGGCAGAACTGGAAAATTTATCGCTATAAGTCAGGCCAGGTGTAACTCTCGCAGCGCTGTTAAATCACGTACCTCCTGCTGAGCGTGTCCTTCAGTGGGCTTCAGCACATCGGTACTACCAGGTCGTCAGCGCTCCTTACCTTGTTGAGTATTTCTTTGATTTGCCATCTTTCCAAAAGAGAGATGTAATTTTATTTTGGAAAATTAATTACTTTATTGAATATTGGGATGGTTGAAAAAGAGTAGAAAAATTAAGACTTTTAAAATTAATCCTGTTTCAACTTTTAGCTTGTGAGCTGAACACTTTGTCTCCCTGGAAAACAAATACGATTAAGGGACGAAATGCAAGATTCAGGTGCTTTTTTTTTTTTTAACCTTCTTTCACATGTTGGCTTCTTCCATCAGGTCTAGGTGTGATGGTTACTGTTGTCACCGCTAGATTTCTGTGAAATTTTACTGCTAGCATGTAGAATCAGTTTTTTAAGGATCTCTGGCATGGATAGCCACTTCAGCATAGCTGTACTTGATCTAACAATACGTACTCATTTATTTTAACGGCCTTGAGTTGGTCACAGTTATGTAAATTAAAACAGTTGTTACTTTGCTGTATTTAAACAGTATAGTTCTGACAGTACTCTGAGAGTAAATGAGATCTGAGGTACAGCTGAGATTTTTATTTTTTTTCTGACCAAATAGATAGGTGGCTGAAAATACAGTTGTGACATATCTGAAATAATTTCTGAAGCCGGGCAGAGTCTGTACAACTGGTTTGACTGAAAAAGTAGACATTTTGAAAACAGAAGACAAGAGAAAATTTTTAAATTTGACATTTTTCTTTCAGAGTTTTCCAAATGGAACTTTTCACTTTTCATTTCAAAACTACCTTTTTCTCGTTTGACACTGACCAAAATAAATTGAGAAAAAGTTAATAAAGAAACTAAAGTATATGAATATAATATGAAATATTTTACATTAGTGAAAATATTTCAGCTTGATCTAAAAGGAAAGGACTTTTCTCTATTTTCTGAAAAAAAAAAGTTAAATTTTAGTTCTTCATCCTCCTCCTTTTTTAAATTGGTCCAGCTCCTAAAATCCAGATTCGCTCGTGTCTAATAGAAGGTGCAAGATGAATTTCTCTAGGCTGTAGGAATAATAACTGAAAGTTAAGAGGTTCAGACCAGTCATTGTTCATAGACGTGGAGCTTACGGCTCCCGGTACCCATTCGCCACGTGTGTAAGCCAGTGGTGGGAAGCAGGACGAGCGCGTGCTCAGGATGTATACACACTGCTCTCAAGTAGAGAAATTCATCTCTGCCCCGAGAAAAAGGTTACTCTGTTTTGGTTTCAGCTCAGCCATGTACTAAACCAATATACTCTGTGGGCGGTCTGTGCTGATCTGTTTGATTAGCGAAATAGCCCGTTCCGTAATGCTCTGAAGTTAAATCACTGCAGGCCAAATTCTGTTGTCCCTGCACCTTACTCCCCAAGCAGTCCCATGCATTGTATCCATAGTCAGGTTGTGAGCACTGGCTATAACAAGCGGTATGATCAGTCATGATAATTGTGATTAACGGGGTCCAGAATGCTTTCTTCATGGAGAGATAAATCTGACAGTCGGCAAGAGTAGCAGAGTCAGGATCTGGGTTGATATTAATCCATTGGATTCCCTTCATGGCTATTTTATCATCAGACCTGGTGCCTGGTGGTCTCCTCATTGCCTTTCTTGACACTCTTCTTAAAACTGGTTGCATGTTGGAACTATGCAAAATTTGACAGTTTTCATGTCAATGGAAGACCATAACCAAATAGAACCACTGAATGGACCCTTGCACCTCTAATTCTGGTCTTACTGGAGTGTCACGCTTTCAGGAGTTATTCTGATAAATTGTCCCAGTCAATACACTGCAAATGGTTCAGTCTGAAAGGGAATTTTCCTATTCCTTTGTCAGGGGAATGTACTTTCCTCTTATTGTATCTTGTGATTGTTTTCTCTTTTTCAGATGTTCACCTGCAGTTTAATTTCTAAGACTGTTGTTGACATTTGAGTTGAACAAATACATTGAATTAGATAACTTGCTGAACAAATCCCCCCCCTTTTAAATAGTTTGTAAATAGAAGATGCTTTCTTCTTGTTTTGCTTAATTATTGAGTTGCATCAGTGGATAATTTTTGGAATTGTATGATTTGGTTTGTGAATGTTAGTGTTGAACATAAACTGTAAACTGTGGAAAGTATAAAAGAAATGCTCTTTTATAGAATTTCCTTAGTTATCTTGTGTGAGGGATGTGAATCCCTGATTTATTCCCTCCTGCTGCTGTGCATGCTTTGATGTGCTGGGCTGGGAACAGAATGAGAGCCAGCAGCCAGAAGAGCAAGGGGCTCCTCTGCGTTGGGGAATCTGGGTTTCACTCCCTTTACCCCTACTAATTCAGTGGTGACCTTCTGGGAAAGGTCTTTCCATGACTCAGTTTCCCCAGGGACAGAATTGATACTGCCTTCTGAAGAGCTCTCAGATGTCTTTACAAGTTCCAAATGCATTATTATTTGCAGGACAAATTGCAAATCTTAGGTGAGATATTTCACTAAATTTTTATTTCCAGTGAATAGGCACCCTAAAGATTAACCTCTTAAGACCATTTAGCCAGTAAAGTTCAAAGGCTGAAATCCCCCAGGAAGTGAATTTAAAGAGGCTGTGCACAATACTGAGTGAAAAGTTATTTTAAGTTTCAACCTGATGTCTATGGACTGATTTTTCATCGTGATCACTTGTAGGTGCAGTCACGTTTGTGGGTAGCTTTATTTGTTAATTTATTTATTTTAATTTTTGACCTATTCAGAGCTTTCTGTGACTAATTAGAGCCCTAAGGAGCACGCATGTTCCCATGCTTTGCAGATGTTCCTGCATAGATACTTCTTGATCCATGCAAAGACAGCTCTGAAATGATCTGCAAAGTTTGGAGTTTGGGAAGCAGTGACTCGTCAGCACCATGCGCAGCTCGGGTGGTCTGGGCTCCGCTGCCTTTCCGCTCGTTGCTTCTCATCTTTGCTTTTTCAACACTTGAGCTTCACCATTAACTTGGATGAAGTTCACTCATCAAAACGAGGGAAATCAAAACATACTGGTATTGGTTAAATGAATTCTCCCTGCCCCTAAGTCTCACTAATTATACCTTTCTTTTAGTATTTTATTCCGGAAGGAAGTCTTCTGGCTGGGCCATCGTTTAGAACTTCACCTCTTGCATTCACTTTCTAAAGGGCTTTTGACAGCATCTGATAGAGCACCTCATACTTGTTCTTTTCTGAAATAGATTCCCGATGAGCTTCCACTGCTTTAAAAACAGTCCTTTGCGATTCCAGTATCTTGAACATTTAACTGCGGTGTATCGAAACAAGAACTCGTAGGTTTCAGTCACTTCACTTCTAAAACAACAGGTTATTCCATGTCAGATCTGCTGGAATCAGGCAAGATACTGACCCAGCTCTGTGGCCGCTGTGCAGTGGGATCAGAATCTGGCCCTTGCTTAGTGTAGAAGTGTGTTTGGTGGTCTCATGCCAGAGTACAGCTTCTAAGTTTGATAGAGCCACCGACCAGTGCGGGATCCTTGGAATAGCACAGGATACCATCCCATCTGTTGTGGGTCTAAAGCTTTGCTTTGAAGTCTGTTCCTTGCCCAAACCTGGTCACTCTGGTTTCATCGATTATGAGGGGACGAAACCGCTGCTTTTGTCTTGTGCTCCCTCACGCTGATGAATACAGTTAATTCAACCATGGGAATATTTGAGTATTTACTATTCATAAATTATGAGGCAAAGTCCAACCACAATGTGAATTATATTCTCACTAATTTAATAATGCAAAATGTTTTTTCTCAATTAATGTGTTAATAATAGCCTCTGTTGACACCACATGGATTATTTCATTCGGAGTGCATGTTCTGTGAGGAGCTCACGTGAAACTGTCTTACTCTTCTCAGAGAGTAGATATTGTCATCCCACTTTATTGCACCCAAGATGACGCAAGTTTTGGTCAGAAATACGTGTTTTTCAGTTTAAAAATACTGTTTTTCTCAGAATGTTTTACTTGGTTTATGACAGCACTAGTAAGAATAACAGAATAAATAAATATTACTACCCCAGTAGTGAAAGTTTGAAAATGTGTTGAATTATGTCTTGCAGTATTAAAGAGCAGACCCAAGAAACTGCAGATTCTTTCCTTCCTGTAGAGTTCACTTTATTTCGTTGTGCTTCTGGATTGGAGCAGCAGTGTGGAGAACTGCAAGCTTTCTCTATTTCATATCTAGAGGCTACTGTGTAAGCTTCTTTAAGTTGGAACCTGATGTTGTGATACATTAAATTAATGCTCTATGAGATGAGCGGGTATAGAAGTTTTTCAGATTTGTAACTTGCTGGACTTTTTTGGCATTAGAAATGCACATGATTTTTTTATTAAGTTCAGTATAGTTGTGTTTCCATGGTGGTCAATTATGTCCATATATTCCATAAGTTTGTTGGCTTTGAGCGTAGGAGACGATTAACGTTGATACTATGCTGTCTTTTAATCCACTGACTGTGAAGTATGCAACATCAAATTATTTTGTTTTTAAGCAAATGAAATGTTTATGAAAGGACCCGTGTTGTCAGATGGATGATGGTGAGACATAAAGTGAAGTTGCTCAACCCCAGTTGTGCAGAGCATGGTATGACTACTCTGGTGGCTCATCAGGGTCACGCGGTGCTGGTGATTTCCCAGACACGGCATGGGAGCTTACCCCGTAATGCTGTCCTCTTAGTGCCTCCTCATTAATCTGCATAGGCTTGAGGTGGGCTCCCTTCAACCCTTTGCTGGTGGTTACGGGGTCTCTCTTGTCCATGTCACCAAGCACGCTTTGCGTGCCAACCTGGCCCACCACTTCCCCGCTGGCCTGGGGGTTTTCACCTCCCTCCCTTGTCATTCCTAGTTTAAATCTCTCCTTACTGGCTTGGCCAGCTTGTTGGCAAAGATGCTTTTTCCCCTCTTGCTCAGGTGGATCCCATCTCTTCCTAGCAGCCCTCCATCCTCAAAGAGGGTCCCATGGTCATAACAACCAAAACCCCGTTGCCAACACCAGCTGTGTAACTAATTGTTGACCCACAGGACCCATCCATTGGGATATGGAGGGGCTCCCAGTTGTCTGAGGCGTGGGTTTGTAATTGTTTGCAATCTTCTGTTTTAAAATACTCAACTATGCTTAGAAATTCTGGCCTCCCTTCTTTTCTTTAATTCCTGTGAAAGCTTTTTGCCTGTGCTTGAAGGAAGTGATCTCTTGTGCATCTTCATGGAGACATTTCCACGGCACAGATCTCCGGCCGTCTCCATCGGTGAGTGATACTTATGGTGATTGCTCCTGTAATGAGGCCAGGTCATGCAAATGGATTGTCCATACCTGCAGATTCCCTGCTGCTTCGAGATGTGTCGGTGCGGTTGTGTGGGAAGCTGGGGTACCCGCCGCGTCTGCTTTACCACCTCCGGATAATCAGGAGGCATCCATTGCTGGACGGTGAGACGACTCTCGATTGAGAACACCACCTGGGAAACGGGTCCTGGTGAACTGTGTTTGCTATTTCAGCATTGTTCCTGAAGGAAATCCTTATAGCAAACTGCAGCCGGCCGCAAACACGCCGGGATGGGACTGGGCAGCACAGGCACCGCGCCTGCCCAGCTCCAGCGCGCGAAGCAGCATTGCTGTTTTGCTGCCTCGCGCAGGGCTTCAAACACACAGTATTAATTCACTGCCAAACAAAATAAATTTGACAGCAGAGAAGGCTCTCTCCAGGCTCTCTCCTCTGACGCTGGGAAGACTAAACTGTTTGTAAAGACACCTATCACCCACTGACTTCTTTCCCGTGACACCCGCCGGTTCTGTCGAGATGCTTTTTTAATCTTGCCCCTTCAGTCAACACCCGACACAACTTTTGAGATCTAGTCACTCATGCGGTGGTCAGTCATACTGTGGCAATGTGTCTGCCGTCGTGTTACAACAGTCACACGGTGACATACTTCATGGGCACAAACGTGTTTCAGAGATGAACAAAAAGGATTGGCCTTTCGAAAGAAGTAAGGGTAGCATTTCCTTGCAGTGAGAAGCCGTATGATTTGAAATAATAGTATGTCAATAGTGCTTATAGGAAATTGTTGTAAAATGGGAATTTTAAAACCGGCCCTTAGCTGGGCAGGAGGACTGCGGTGCTGTCTAAAACAGGCCCCTTCTCTGAGCACGGCTCTGAAAATATTTGTTGTGCAGAGCCGGCGCGGTTGTTGTCACCGCGCTTCCATTAGCCGAGCCGCGGCGTTGTCGGGAGCAGCTGTTAACGCCGCACAGCACTGGGCTGAATCCTAATTGCATACCTTTTGACTGGTAATATCACGTAATTTCAAAATGATTGAGTGAACGGTTATTTCAGATTAGGTGTAAAAGCTTACAGTTGTGATTATATATACGTATCCAGCACTTAACTTACGCAGTGCTTTTGTCAGGATGCATGTCTGAATATGTATTATAGATGTAATTTTAAGTGACTCCATTCGTTAAATCACAGATTATCCACTTCTATCCCAAACTATTAAACTATCCAGACTATAGGAGGTCACTGTTAATATAGCGAAGAATTAAAAGCACAGAATGCTTTAAAGGGGTTTGCTGCCTGAGTGCGATCACCGGACGTCACGCTGTAATTGCTCATTTAAGCAAATTAACAAATCCCAAAGCAGCTAGAGAGTTTTATTTATTTAGATGTGGATTCTATATTATTTAAAGGTGTTTTAGTCGTGTGATTTTTAAACTGTTTACTTTAAACCTCTAGAAAGAGAAGCTACAGTTCTCATTGTCATTTATTCTTTTTTTTTTTTCTGGTTCCACTCATTATTTGTGGGAAGTTAATATTTCAAGTTAAAGAGGAGAATTTTATTACACTAATTATTGTTTGCTAAATTAGAGTTGCTCATAGTTGTTTGAATGGTAACTAAATAGTTCTTGTACCATGTCAAAGTTAAAATTGTTCATAATGCTGTATGTAAAGGTGTAATTGAAGACGGTTGTAAGTGTGTATCAAGCAAGGCAGTTAATTTAAGAGTTTGCTTAATTTTCTAACCGCTTCTATTTTCTTAGTACGTTTGTGCTATAATGTCCTCTAAACGTATTAAAATGCATTATCTGTTGGTTAGCAAACCTCCCTGAAGATGTTTGTATTCATGAGGCAAGTGTAAGCAGAAGAAACACAGCTTTATTTCACTTGCTCTGCTGCTTTGTTCATTAAGCTAATTACTGTATTCTACATTCCTCTTTTTCATCCAGCTTGTTTCTGGAGCTTGATCCTTTCCCAACCCCGAATCGACTGTTACTGAACAGTTGAAGCTGAACAGGAAGGAATTGCAGGTGTCAACTCACAGTTTACAAATATGACATCTCCTCTGGCATAGCTGGAAATATGAAATATTGATTTATGTGCAGTAAAAGGTCTTATAAAAATGATCACATACACATGAGAGATTAATGCGCTGGAGATCAATAGAAATTTCATTCTTGACGCTAGACTGTCACCTATGGTGAAATGCTAAAATACAGAAATCAATATTATCTATGAAATGTCAAATTTATTATAATTATGAGGATGAAAGCTGGCCAAGTGGCTCCCAAGAGAGAAGGAAGGATAGGTTACTGTGCTGAAGCATCCTTCATGTCCCTTGTTCACTTGCTGCCAATTTGAGAGTAATATTGGTGCAGGGGGTTTTCAGGCATTATGTATCGCTGTGCAGTAACAAATTCCTCCCGGAATATTTAACTCTTGAAACTGACAATAACACCAGCGCCTCCGTAGTCAAATGGTTCGCGAGTTTTAGGGGAATACAGCGCCTTGTGCGTGTCTGCTTCTGTGCAAAATGCAGAGACATTGCTCAGCGTAGATCGCGGTCTGATCCCAGCCTGCGGGGCACTGCTTGGCAAAGCCGAGCTCGGGCAGTCGCACGACGTCGAGGTGCTCTTCCTGAAATTTAGCAGGGATTCTGTTCTCGGCAGTCATGTGCTGGGAGGGAATTTATCTGTTGCCAGGCTTTGCATTTGCTGTAGTCTTAGCTATCAGCTTGACTCTTAAAATATTGCCCTTCGGTCCCCACTGCGACGCGGTGAGTCACTGAAGGGATTTTTACGAGTTTGTGGCAGCCGACCCGCCTCATGTATCAAGTTCACAGAGTCTCCCAAAACCTAACACAGAGCTAAAATGCTACGGACTCATAAGAAAACAATAAAAGATTACAGGTTCTTCACAGGTTTTTTTCCTTTGTTTTAGGGATCTGATTTAAGTGGGAATATTATGAATTCTCAGAGAACATTAGTAGGAAACACTTGTGCAGGAGGGGTCTGTGTCAGTCTGGGACCCCTTCTGCTGTCCTGGGAACGCTATTGAATGTGTCGTGCTGTAGCGAAGGTTCCGAGCGTGAGACTTCTTGCAGCTGAATCCTGTCTTCGTTAGTAACACTTACATTAGCTTTTATTTCTGTGGCGTGAGGTATTTGATTTCACTTGTCCCGTGTCAGCCATGTAAAAAAAAAAATTCCTTCTACGTCCCTTTTCTGCCCTGTACCCCTTTGGTGCTTTTGTTCCGCTTTTACACCTAGCCAGCCAAAGTACCCTCATAAGTGTCTTTATTTCCCACTAGAGTTTTGTGCTCCGTGAGAAGACCTTCTGCCTCTCAAATGCCGCAGGTAACATCCTCCAGCCCTTTTTGAATAGCTGCTGTGTATAATGAGTTTCTCTTCATTTTTATGGCCTTTGCTCTACTTTTCTTATTTCAGTATTATCCTCTAGACGGGAGGGTGAGAATACTGCTCACTCACCATAATGTGACCTTGGCCACTGGTGCTTTTATCTTTGAAAGAAAAAATTTCTTTTGACTTATCAATATTTCCTTTTCCTAATCTGTCTCGCGCACAGTCCTGATCTTGTCTGCCTTGCTTGTGGCTTTTTGGGGGCAGCAAACTGGGATTCTCATACATCGGTAAAGGAATACACCTGCTGCTGCAGACGTGGTAATAGATTTGGGTTAGAGCAAGGTCTGAATTTGCCTGTACTCTTTTAATAGGCAAATAGCCTTCAAAATTGTGATTTTTAAAATTTTTGTTAATATTCAGAGGAACAAAAGTGGTGCATATACTGACGCAAAAGAACGTCGCGTGTTGCCACGCTGCTGGCCTGCAAGTGACACCTATAGTCATGGAGGCAGAGCTCCTTCTGAGTTAATGGACTCCTGGGAAGGACAAGTCCTACTTTTCTACCGCTTTTATGTGCTGCAAATTAATTGGCGGAAAAATAGTGCTTGGTCCTCCTGAGAAATGGGGTTTGAACTAGAAAAAGTAGTTGACGCTTTTGTTTTGTTTTAAAAAAGAAAGCGATCGTTCATGAAGAATAAGGTAGTGGATCACGGTTGCTTGCCTGGGCAGCATGGTTTGGTACCAGTGCTAGTCCAGAGGTTTTAAGTTGGCACTGAAATCTTTTTACCCCATTTTACAGAGGATAAAACTGATTCACAAGGAGATTCGTGCCAGTTTTTTCAAAAACATTGTGAATTTAGATGTCCAGCTTCAGGCGGCTTGAGTCCAACTTTCAGGGATATTGTTTCCAAGGGAAGTTGTGAAAAGCAGAGCCCAAACCAGGTTCTGGGCGTTCGGTATAGATGCGCATCAACAGAGGCTGGAATACTTCTGCGCTTATGGCTTTTGCTGAACGCAAAGCGTGTCTGCGTGGAAGGAGTAAGTGCGTAACGGAGCAGTGAGACGGCACCTGCATCTTCCACGCTGTGTCTTAGCACCGCGAGCCCCCGCGCTCCTCAGTCATAATTGTTCTGGGAAAGGATCGCTCGAAAAATAAAGGCACGTCTCTTCAGAGGGTGTCTGGGTGGCAATTACATGCACGCCTGGTTCCTCCATGAGGAGGATTCAGCTACTGCTGTTTACAACTGAATGGACTAAAGAGATCATTGCGGTGAGGAAAAAAGAAGAATTCTTTATCACCTTTAATTGCTAAATAATTTCTTATTCTTACATCATTCATTTCGTAATACTTTCCTTTTCCAGAACCTTTGCATCTTAATGCATTATGAGTTAAGGAAGCGCGTAGATGAAGTTTACTTCTCTTTGTAATACACACTTTTCTTTTTTTCTTTTTTTTTTTTTACTTGTGGGGAGAGGCAGAGGAGGAAGAAAAAGGTTGTTTTTTTTTTTTTATTACACTGTAGCATTTACACAGTTTTTCTAAATAGAGATTTGGGGAGATTTTTCACCTTTTCCCAGCTTCTTAAGGTTTTCTGTACCTCAAGTAGCCAAAGCAGTTCAAGTTAATACTTAATGCAGCACACTTTAAGAGATAGGCATTTCTTGCAGTCAGGTCTCAATTAAGAGATAAAAGACAAAAAGTGCAAAGCACTTGATAAAGCTCAGAATACAAGGACCGGCATGGAAGTGCTTGAAGCTGTCCATAGCGATAACTGGATAGTCAGCTGGAATCTTCTTGAAATGAAGTGGGTGCTCTAACTTATCAAATTCCACATATGGGGAAATTATTGGTGCCCACAGGGGTGATTAACACTAACTCAGTGGGTCAGAAACAAGCTGGGATAAAGGTGAAAACTGTATCTGACTATCAACACCAAATACATCCATTTAGAGAAAGATAGCGGTATTTTTTTCGCCTCTCTATATATCTTCAGTTGTGCAGGTTGTCAGGGTAGTCACACAGTAGAAGCCGCATATATAGAGTGTGCCGTATAATGTGCAAATTGCAGTGCACATTAAAATGTAATCTATTTTAATAAGTCATATTAAGATTACATTTTAGATAATTGTATGTTTATCTTATACAACAAATATTTGCCCTGCTGTATATATTCTCTGTCTCTGTCACTCTCTCTCTCTTTAAATTACAAGTACTAGCACCAAAAGAGAAAACAACATAACATTAAACTGATATAATGAAACAATCAGCTGAAGCTCAGGTAATCAAACCTAGGAGGTGACGTGTGGCTTGCAAGTCACCGCATCGCCACCAAGACCCCTGCAGTGGCAAGGACCAGCGGTTCCCGGTCATCCCCGCAGCAGGTCCGTGGGCAACGGATGGACCTTGGGGCTGGATTGGGCTCACTGAGGTCGGTCAAGAATTTGGGGTCCAAAATTATCCCTGGTGTAAACAGGCGTAACTAACACGACTCATAGTCGCTGAGTGGTTCCTTGCCCTGGGTTTTAGGGCCATTGGTGGCCCGTTCAGGTGTGTCTCTGGTTGTCCCCGCAGTGAGGAGGCTCCCGTGTCCCCACCTTGCCAGCAGCGCGGAGCTGCACGGCTCCCTCGCCAGCAGCCCCCGGGCACCTTCCTGCTCCTCCCCGTGCTGCCCCTTACGCTCCTGCAAAACCCACGGAGCGACCATACCGCCTGCCTTCAAATCCCTCCTTAAAGGTCACCTCTGACACGATTCCTACAAAAAAATTGGCAGCGGGGAGGCAGCTACTGCGCTGAGACCACCACTGCGACGCTGATCACCACCCTCGCATGGCTTCTCCCTGCTCCCCCCTTCCCAGGCCCCATCACCGGGGGTTAGGTTTTTGGGGGGTCGGTGCTCTTTGTCGTGTAGCTTATACGGTACCCAGCAGAGGAGAGCCCAGCCCTCTCACTGTCGCTACTGAAATAAACATACATAAGAGACAGGTCCTGTTAAGAGGATTCAGAGGCCTGGATTAAGACAGTATTTAATGCTATATTGTGAAATTATCTGAGTATGGGTTTAGGAATAGTAGTATTTGGGTGTTCATTTCAGGCTTTTGTGGTTTACTCATCATCTCATTCCTAGTTTTTTTTTTTTTGTGGTTACTCTTGCTCACTGTCTTTTTGTTCCCTGAAAGCTGCAAAACTGTTTGAGGTTTTTATTAGCTGTATTAGTAAGACAGGAGTTGATTAGGAGTCGATACCTGCAGTATGTTTCAAAGGTGACTAGGACAGCGACCGTACTGCAGTAGAGCCATGATCCAGACAGTCTTTCAAAATGGTATTACTCCCATGGTTTAAATCATTAACGTATAATAAACTGACAATGTTTGCTTTTTATTTTTGGCCAGCAGAAGCTGAGAATTCAAGTAAAAAGATTCCTGGGTATCAGTTGCTGGAACATGCAACTGCCTATTTTTTCTTACTACACCGTCACAAATCCTGGACACCCGTCGCAGCTGGGGCTGTGTAAGTACCTTTGCCCTGTGCATATGCTATACAAGTTGTTTATTCAACCTCAGAGCCCATCGCCCTTATTTGCTTATTCCACGAGCAATTTTTTTCATTTCTGATAGGTTTTTTCCTACTGTCTCAAGTACACAGTAATTTCAAACCTAGTATTTGCTCAGTTGACAGAAATTTAATCGATGACTGAAAATAAGACTAAATATAGGCGTTTCTCTTATAAGAAAGCGTTCAGGAACAATCAGATGAACAATGGTGTCAGCAATAAAACTTTGAGTGAAATTGGACTGGCACTGGCTGACCCTGGCTGTAATCTTTGTTCCTGCGTATTGGACTTAATGTCAATAAGCTAGTCATGGTGACATCCTTCAGCCTTGGGAATTGAGGGCACCAAGCATCTTCTTCCCGACCCACAAACAAGCTAACAACTTCAAATGCCTCTTAACCTTCATCTCCATGAGCTTCAAAGGATCAGCATGAGATGCATCTTCATCCCTCATAGCAGCAGAAACCCAAGGACTATGTGATCAATGGGCTCAAGGGCTGTGCCTCCTCTTCGGCAAATGTCTTCTTTTGTTCCCCTTCCCTTAAAAAGTAAGGAGATGGGAAGGTAGTTAGTGTTTTGGTGTGTTCCCTTATTTCCCGCAGGTGTTTATACCTGCGATAGAGTAGATCCAAATTACGGATGTGAAAAATGTCCAGGGAGACTAAGATCTCACTTGGAGTATTTTTTTGCATTTGTTTTCTATTTATTGCTTATAGTCAATAAGGGAAAATTGTGGTACCCAGTAACCTTTTCCTCTTTTTGTGTTTTTATTTATTTTCCTCTGGTGCTTTCTCCTTTTGCTGTGAAAACTGCACGTAAAAAACAACGTTAAAGCCGTGCCAGGTTTGAATAATTTAGCATTTCTGAGTCAGGATGTTCGGAGTGGAAGATGACCACCTAACACTTGTGCGCTTTATTTCTTTTCATTAAGACTGCATCATTAACTCTGTTCCCCCATTAAAAAGAGATGCTGTAATTCGCCAGAGGTAGTGAGAAAGCAGAGGAACAGCTACAGTCTGCCCGACCGCAGTGTTAACGGGGAAGGATAAAGGGGACTGATACTAACTGCTGCCTGGGATGGGGGTGAGGCTGTTAGGAAATGCAGTTACACTAAGGGTAACTTTCTAGTAGTTGCTTAATATTCCATGGAGGTGTTTCATGTTGCATGGGCTGGTGCCTGGGGAAATACCATCCGCTCCCTTGAAAAAAAGAGGAAATGTCTCCAGCAGCATGTTATACTCTAAGTAAAGTAAACTCTGAGTAAAGTAAAGGTTAATCAAAGTTGTGTCTTGCTAAAAGGAACTTGAAAGCTTAATTGTGCTCCTTGCATATGTGGCCAGAGGCTGCGTAAATCCCAGAACCATCAGTAATATTGCAAGTATTAAAGTGACCGTGTTCGTTGCTCATTGCCGGTTGTTTTTACCCAGTGCATTCAGTTTCCAGCTGCTTCGTGATGCTTCCAGTTATTCGTCAGACAGCCCTCTCGGTCAGCTCCGGCTCAGGTGTGCCTGCAGCTTCCGACCTGCCCGTAACAACCGGCCTGTTGGAAGTGCCCATGTGCCTCTCCATTCCTTGGAAGACCGGGACCAGAACGCAGTGTCTGATAAACCCGCACATCCCCTGACGGCTTCTTCTCTCGCAAAACACCTTTTGCTAACTCACTTGTACAACACTGGAGCTGCAAGTCCAGATGTGTCTCAGTCCAAGTTCTGATGGTCAAGAATGTGAGAAATGTGGTGGGAATCGTCTTCAGAGGCAACAGCATGGCATGGCAGGGCATGAGGGTGAAAACTCCAGCACCGCTGAAGATGACCTTCGTTGACCAGAACTGCTACAAAGTTCAGCTTTTATCTAAGCCTCTGAGATTGAAGGGAACAGCATAGATCTCCAGATGAGCCATTAGGATTTAGTTCTCTGTTCGTACAGGAGATACAGGCTTCGAGGGTCAAGCTCTTGTATGCCTCTGTCAAGCAGCGAACAAGTCCTCCAGCTTCTCCCTGCTGTCACTAATTTCCACCTTGCAGTCCCCCTTGTAAGTCGGTGGCATTCCTTTAAGCAGTAAACTGTTTGGATCATCTGGGTCATCAGGGTCTCCTGATGCCGTGGTGGGGCTCGCAGTGTGACATCTGAAGCCTGTGCTGGACCTTCTTGCTAGACGATTGTTTGCCAGCAGCTTCTCTGGGTGGCCGTTCCCCCTGGTAAAGCACAGACAACAGTTCTTTCTTCATCACTTCTGTGAAGTATTTGAGACGTTTGACTGCTTAGGAAAAACAGTGTGCCGTTTCTGACCTGCGTTAGTGAAACGAAGGAAGGACAAAAGAGGCAGCAAGCATCTCCTGGAACGTGGTAGCTTTGCCATTTATTGCCCCGAGACAGGTTGCCACTTGCGATGCTGCCTGCTCTCTCCAGAGCCTTGGTCCAGGCTGTGTACAGAGAGATAACCTCATCCCAGGTTAGGCATCTTTCTGTCTTCAGCTTTTATTCCTCAGGTCGGCAAGTATCGCTGAAATCACTGAAAATAAGCATAAGGAATACCCCTGGCAAGAGGGAGAAGTGGTCGTGTATTAAACACCAGCCTTCCCAGTCAAAGGAAAGCTATACCCTGTTACATTATCTTAATTATATTTATCATTTCGAGCAGTATGGACTGGCACTTCTAACATCACAGCTAATATAGCAGTCTGCACAGGCTTTTCTTTTTCTTTTTAAGGCACAGGGCAGAAAGACAACTCGCATTCCAGGGCCCGTTTGATAGCATGCCACAACTCGAGTTAAGCAGGTGGCAGGGTGAAATATAAAAGGCTTGCTAAACAAAGAATTTTTATTTCCTGGTTTGTGCCTGCAGGGGAGGAATTATGAAAGCAAAGCAGAAACCTGACAGCCAAAGAGCATCCAGAATTTTTAAATGAACGGTTTTATTGTTCTTTTATAAAGCTATGCAGATTAATTACAATTTACAAATAAAAGAGGTTTTTGCGATGATGGACCGTTAAAAAAAAAAAAACAACAAATGACAAAATGGTTCATTATACCTTAAGAAATTGGTTTCTAAAGCTGCCTGAATAAACTGTCTTCGTCCACTTGACTCTCCTCAGCAGACTCTACGAGCGGCAAAGCTCGGTTAGAGCGCAAGCTTTTTAATCTAAGGCAGCGTGAAACGATACACAAATGGTAGCGGTTTCGTTTTCCCGAGGGGTAAAATGCTTTTGCTGGCACCGCTGACAACTGCCTCAGCAGCGCGCGCGGGTTTGGGGTGACCCACGCCGAAGGCTCCGGTGCCAGGTTCCCCAGCCATTGCTTCGCCTCCTTTGATAACAACCAAACCACCAGCTGCACCGCGGGCTCTCGTGCCGAAACCGTACCGCTTCAGCACTAAACACCCCTTGCGTTTCTGAGATTAATAAAGTTAGTCTGAGCCTCAAATGGCGCTTATTTGCTTTCCTATTTTCATAGGTGATTTCACTAAGCAGAAGCACTTGCTAATCCTACGCTCGCATAGATAGAAGGTCAAAGTTGGTCAGTGAGCCAAGAAATACCGTATCAGGGTTTCTTTCCTCTCCAATTGAAAGAGGTATAAATTGTGGAATTAGTGTATTGATTGAAGGCTACAACTTCAAGCAATCAGTTTTTCTGGCTTGACAAGATTATTTTATCCTACTTTTCTTTTATTATTATGTGTTGTATTTGAGTCATCCTTCAGGCAGATGAAGTGACAGCTTGATTTAACTCAATAAAATCCACCAGTTAGGAAACCTACTGAGCCGAACAAAAGATGAAAACGACTGCAAGGGGAAGGTGCACAGTTAGTGTAAGCAAGCATAGCATGCTGAAAAAAGACAATATTAACTGAAATTATGCTCTAATCAATGCATTTCTATGGAAACTTGGGAGAAATTTGTACGACCTTCGTGCTGGGCCAGTGAACAGATAATGCTGTCTTTCTTATAAAAAAGTAAAAATAAAATTTCTGCAACTGAGTACTGAAAACAATGCTTCCATCGTAGCTGCGCTTTTGTGTAACTGCAAAAAGTTAGATAACGTTGCTTTTCTGACAAATTTGAAAGGAAACGCTTAACCAGGGGTTTATAATTGTATGGTAATTAAAACAATATCAAGTCTCCGGGCAGTAGGACTTGGCTTCGTTATGTATCAACGCGCACAGGTTTGTTCTGTGTGTGCAGCAGACGCAGGGCTGGGAGCCGAGCCCGCAGGAGGGCAAGGGGGTGGAGGAGGAGACCCAGCACTCTGCCCCAGCGGCTCCGACTGAAGAGGCACAGGCGGTGTGTGCAGCGTCCTGCGGACTGTCCCCGCACCCGGCTCTGCCGCAGCGGAGCGTGCTGTGCCGTCCACCCCGGGAAGGCGAGCCCCGGCGCG
Organism: Balaeniceps rex; assembly: GCA_013401315.1. Taxonomy (NCBI): domain Eukaryota; kingdom Metazoa; phylum Chordata; class Aves; order Pelecaniformes; family Balaenicipitidae; genus Balaeniceps; species Balaeniceps rex. The sequence goes on along the minus strand of VYZW01030693.1, from coordinate 193,166 downwards.
GCCAGCTCTGCAGAAGGTGCTAGAGGCATCTGCAGGAACCACAGGGGCTCAGGAGCACACGCGTTGCACAGCGATGCACTGACGCTAGCCGTAACCTCCCCGCTAACTGGTCGATGTTGACTGTTTAAGCAGGGAGGTTAGGGGTACATACTAAAATGCATATTTTTTGTCTGCACACAAGAGTTTTTCCTCTTGATCCTGTCTGAGTTGATCTGTGGGGTAAATAGCACAGAAAAAGGACGATGTAAGGTAGTGACCTCTTCCTCCTGCTGTTTGCCAGAGGTCCTGGCTTGTTCAACCCGGTTCTGAACATGTGCTTGAACTGCAGCCCAACTAAATAACCCCTTTTTCACTTTATCTGCATGGGAAATACGTGCGGTGCTGTACGGTGGAGATTGCAATGCATTGCAAGGAAAGCGGCGCTTGCTGAAGTGAGTCTCTGAAGTGAAGCGTTGGCTGCTGGTGTGAAGGCGCCGGTGGCCAAGGTGTAGCAGGCAACGTTATCAATCAGGTATGGCACAGCCGTTGCCTCTCGATTTCAGTGATGCAGCTGTACCTACGCAATGATACTGGTTTGTTAGTAGGCGTGAATGGGAAAGGTGCTATATCAATGTGCAAAATATCTCAGTGTGGTATTTAGGAAGGCAAAGTGGGAAAGCAAAACTTGAGACATATTATTTTTGTAACTGTTTAGTCCTATATCTAATCATGCTACTTTCTCCTTCTTCCACCAGAAGCCCCTAAGTCTCCCCTGACTAATATTCTGTTAGCTGTACCGTTCACTTGGTGTTTGTCCCCTTACTCGGTGGACTCCTGCCACCGATCTGTCATCAGCAAGGTGAGTGGTCCCTTTCAAAGGGGAGCTTTGAGAACCCTGTCATTCCGGTTTCTGTTGTTTCTTTGGAAATAAGGGTTTAGTTGTCACGACCTGAGCGTTCATCGCATGTGAGCTGGCACCAAACAGGACCTGGTGAGATACTGAATGTAAATACAGCAACTTTATGATCCTCTACGCTGGCTGTTAAGTGAGTGTATATGGCACAATAAATCTGAATTGCGGTACCTTGTCCTAGTCGGGAAGGTTTCCTGGGCTGTTGATACTGCCCTTAGCATCTGGCCTTGATTTCCTTTGGGACCGTGTTATTGTTTGATTTTTTTCTTTAAAGAACTTCACCCAGAAGCAGGGAAAACACAATTCTGACCATGAAGAGGTCGCCGGCGTTTTATTCCTTCCCGGCTGGAGGGCAGGTGCAGCCTGGCAATGGGTGCAGGCAGAAGGGGAGCGCTGCCCGTCCATGGGGCGCGAGGATGCGATGGCACGGGGGGGCTTCACCCGGCACGATGAGGCAAAGGCTTCTTGCTGGAGGAAACAGCCGGGGCTTGTCCTGGGAGGGTGGGCATGTCCGAGAGAAAGGCTGGCGGGGACCTGCGAGCCGGGGCGCGGCCACGCTTGCTGGTCTCTGCAGGCGCAAAGCAAAGTCAGTGCTTTGTCCCGCGGTCACGCAGGGGTGTTGCGTCCAGGTCAGCGTTTCTGGGCGATGCCTTGGCCGCGCCGCCTTGCCAGTGTCTGCGCACAGGAAGGTGGCACCTGCAGCGCGCTAGGGTAAGGCCAGGGAGGGGGAGCTCTTCGGAGTCTGCCCTTCCCTTCCTGAAAGCCTCAAATACTGTATTTTGATCATTATTTTATTTGGGAGATGAGCTCCAGGTCAGAATTATGAATGCTAATTCATAAATAATCTCTTGCTAAGTCATCTTATAGGGCCATCTGATTTGCTGGTAGCTTTTTGGATTTTTTTTTTTCCACTTAGAAGGATATTTTGCACATCTGCAGTCTGCAGCATGTGTTAGAATTGCTTTTAAAGTTACATCTCATAGTGTATAAATATATATAACACCCTCTGCTTTAAACAGTATTCCCATGACTAATAACAACAATTGTACAACATTAATGTAGTTCGCCTGACTCTATTGCAAATGCTGTCTGGATTCACACTTTTCCTGCCTGTTCCATTTAGGTTCCTGTCATTAAGGTGATGTAAAAGCAGGAAAAGGACAGCTCCCACTTAAAGTTTCACGGGAAAGACCAGACTGCTGCACGGTTATTTTAAAAAACATGGTTTGTAACTTTCAGGGGAGGTAAGAGCAGGCATTAACATTCATTAACTTGTGTGTAATTTCTCCCACCCAACATTTCTTTACCATTTAAAATTGTTTTCATCTTTCTGAGGAAGAGCATGTATTGTCATGACGTCCTTAAACTGCAGTTTGGTAAATGACTTGTTTAAATTTAAGGAAAAGAGGTTGTTGATAAGTATAGTTTTCTAATACTCTTCCTCAGCTGTCATTTACTTTGACTAAATTTATTTAAACCACCTTAACCTTTCAGAGAAAGGCCAGGAGATGTTTAAAAGAATAATATGTGTCTGACATTTTGGTTTACCAAAAGGACACCATCATAATTCTGTAGTGCCTCTGTTAAAAATAAGCTAAGAAAAGGAAATTAAAATCTCTTTTTCTTTCTGCTTAATTTTGAAAGAATGGAAAGGAATTTGATTGATAGTTGCATTAGAAAGTGACCTGCAAATGTAATCACCAAGTGCATTGACTTGTCACTGCACCAAGATGTGCTGAGCGTCCTCCACATACAGGTAGGCTCTCTCCTACAGAGATCTGAGCGTTTTATTATCAAGAACACGCTTTTTTGGTGTTCTTTCTGGCACTGACCATCGACTTCTCCCGTGGCTCCGGCCTTGGCGCGGCACTGCCAGGCACCACCTCGTGCTGCGCGAATGCTTGCTGAGGTACGGGCTGAGCAGGGGTCTGACCAGGTAAGGTGGTCTTCAAAGTGCTTGATGGGTTTTTAATATTATTTCATTATAAATGCTCTTTGATTTCTATTTCTGTGTGCACTATGCTTGTTTTGCGTAACCTAGAATTGTGAAGAGCAGGATGGAGAGCCTCAGCGGCTACCCGTGGTTTGCACAGCATAGTTGGGTGACTCCGCGCGGAGCTTGCAAAGCCGTTTGTTCTGCAGGAGACCCAGGTGGCCACCGGTTTGTCTTCTCTTAGGTTAGAAATGTCTTTGACTTTGGCATGGAAAATACAAAAGGTAGGCCAGATTCCCCGGCTGGTTTTAACATAATTCTCTCTTGCTTTCAGAGTGTTTCCTCTTTGGAGCCATTTCTATTTAAACATTTCAAGGTCTCAGGAGTGTATTGTAAAAAAACTTTGTAAGTTAAAGAAGTAATTTTCTAATTATTAGTAATTTCAGATTTATAGAGCTTCTTTCACTGATGCTGCTGCTCTCAGACTGTGAATTACAGCTATGTATCAAGGGGCAACACAAGTACAAAAGTTTTACACATTGTAGTTTTGTTATCCTGTGAATTCAGTACCAAGGTACCTGGTAAATTCAATTAAATCCACTGGTTTTACTGTTTTTCAGCAGATCTGGCAAACATATCTGAATTTGAGCACTAGAAGAAGTGGCCAACTATGAAGCAAGACATTGCCATGTATGTGACTTTACTTTTATGTTTCATTACGATTATCCATAGGCCTTGTGAGACCTACACGGACAGCGTGGTCATTCTGAACGGCTGCCGCAGGAGAAGGTGGTGCAGGAAAGCGGACTTTAACACACAGCTCCAGCCAGTTTCTTCCATTTGTGCTGGGTGTGCATTTGTGATGGGTTACAAAGAGACCCAAACATAACTTTAGTATTTATCGTTGTGGAAAACCACCAGATTTCCCTTTGATGATGGCAGGATCAGCTAGTGACAGCCGTGTTTGATAAACATAGAGGAACCTGGAGAGCACTGCAGGGTGACAAGTGGGCTTTAGCAAGGGTCTTCAAACGCTGGTCAGTTAGAATGAGGTGTTTTAACAACAAAACAATCCCAACTTCTTTTTGTCACCCTCTATGCGTAGTGGCAAAAGCAATCTGGCTTCTAATTATACGTCATTCCTGCAAAACAACTGCGGCAAATGCTTGCATGCAGAAAAACTGGCTGGGCGTGAAGCTTTTCGGCGCAGCTCAGGAGGGGTGGGAATAAGCAGGGGTGAGCAGGAATACGTAAGTGTTTTTAGCTTTGGGGTCCATGGCTATATGTAGTTGGTAAAGGGTCGAAGGTATTGTTTGTTTTCATCTTTAAGAGGTAATCAGGTGCCAGTGGATACTAACCTGGCAATAATCAGGAAAAGGCTGCCTTGACTGAACTGACGGTTCGTTGTTGTCTGCTCGGTGCGATGAACTTTTTAAGCCCTGCTGCTCCAACGGCTCAGCTTGCACATAGTTTTTTGCTTGTACTGTATTTCTTGGTGAGAGATTTTATTTTTCATTTCTTTATAACATTCAAAAGGCACAGTGATGTCAAAGTCATATATCCTGTCCCACACTAGCATTCTCATTATTAGTATTATTTAATTTCTACAATAAAACTGGGATAATGAATTCCTTTACAGGGTGAACGCTTCATGACTTTCGAGTTTTTATCTCTCACCCTGGGTGGAACAATAATCCCGCCCTGCTGTGGATCCCTGGCCAGCAGGCGCTCCTTTAATGGACACGTCATTTTGCAGTAAACTAAGACTTCGTCAGGTGTTCTAACCTTTCCATTAATAAGATGCAAAAGATAACAAAATTCATAACTGCATGACAAAAAATTAGTTATAACAGCATGTATACATGCTTTTTGCTCACTCTAACAGACTGATATATTCATTTGTGGCGGGCCACTGAGGGGGTCCAGGGCTGGAGCACTGCGAGGACAGGCTGGGGGAGCCTGGCTTGGTTAGCCTGGAGAAGAGACACCTTCGGGGCACCTGAACAGCAGCCCTGCCCGTGCTTACAGGGTTGTTATCGAGAGGATGGAGCCAGGCTTTTCACAGCAGAGCATGGCGGGAGGATGAGAGGCAGCGGGCGTAAGCTGAAATAGGAAAGGTTCAGACTGGATGTGAAGAAAACTTACTGCAACTTGAGTACAGCGAAGGAGTAGAACAGGTTGCCCACAGAGGTCTCCATCTTCGGGATTTTTCAAGCCTAGACCGGCTGAAGCCCTGGTCTGACCCTGTTCCTCACCTGGCTTTCAGCAGAAGTTGGACTAGATGACCTTCGGAGGTCCCTTCCAACCTGGGTTACCCTATGATGCTCATTTATTGTTTAGAGTATATAAATGACTACATTGATAGTATTTGAAATTGGGCATAGAAAATGAATATTTTTTGGACCAATGATTTTGGAGAGAGGTCTGGATGTGTCAGGTATGTCTGCACTTTACAGTTGTGTCTGCATAATGCAGATGTGCTGAAGCTACTGGAGCCCTGAGCTGTAAAGTAACAGTGGTGCAGGTCAGCTCTGCATAAACGTATCAGTTCTGGGTGTGCATAGTTCCAGTAAGTTAGAAATAAGATTTTCCATTGTTTCTAGAAAGAACTGGAGAAATTTTGCATAGCTTGTATTAATCGCCTCATTCCTGGGGCTTGCAAACAGGACTGGACTTTCCAAGTTCAGCCTGGCTGTCATTTTGATTGCCCCTCAGCATTTGTGGGTGTAAAAGGAGCTGGTCTAAGGTTTTGGAGTTATTGAGAGAGATAATTTACACGGTGACGTGCCATGCCCTTGTCCATCCACTTGTTTTGTGCAATGTGGCCAGAGTGCATAAATAACCTTATCTTGAACGTGCTCCAAACCTCTGTTTGTAGAATTCGAGGTGTCTGTTTTCAAGTGATTAAAATCCACTTTTTCTTAGCTCCCTCCCCTTCCCACCAAGATGAAAAGGAATCCCAAAACTTTTTAAATGCTCACCATTGATGGGAAAGACTAGAAAGTAGATTTCTTACCCAAGGCGACCCTCTGCTCTTCTTTTTACAAAGACGAGGTTGCTCTCCAGCCGCGAAGCCCCGGCTGGGCTGCTCAGGGTAGGGATGGCCGGCAGAGCCCGTCCCTTTGCTGATGGCACTGTGCCGTGCGGGGCTGTGGCACTTGCCTGGTGCCGGCTGTGTCAGCGTGGGTGCAGGGACACAGGCGCTGGTGCTGTTCCCACATACACAAAACCAGACTGTGCTGGTACAAGCCTTTTGTGCCTTTTCTCCATAGTTACGCTACTTTGATCACGCCAAGAGAGATACGGTCTTTGGTTCTTGTAGACAGACTCTGGGGTAGTACCTCTGTCCCGTGTATTTACCTTCAGACAATGCCTCTGCTCTGCCACTGTGATGAAGATCTACAACACCCCGTGAAGCGAGCGTAGAAACTGCATTAAATGCAATTGATAATTTCTGCGAAAAATGTTTTCTTCTATTAAATCAATGGATTAAAAAATTCTTTAAAATGTATTAAGGCGTGGATACAAAATTGCAGAAATCAAAGTCTTCAAACTTGAGACCACGACTGGAGTTACACTCTTGCCCTCCCGCCCTTCCCAAAAGTCGTGTGAATTAAGGACAGCGTCAGCTGTGACTCTGCATTTCCCCGCGTCTGTCAGTTTGTGTCACAACCTTAGCATTATTTAAATGAACTTTTTTTTTTAATTTAATATTCATATTCAGGTATTCAAGCCGTAATTTCTTTTAGCAAAAGTGACATTTCGTAAAGTTCATTATTTTTTTACAGAGAAAATCTCAGGCACTTAAAAAAATAGACATTAAATAATGGAACGGCAGTGTCTCCAGGCTAGCAGTCATCTCTACAGTTTGTCATTTTAATACTTGAATACCTGTGAAAAAGAAGTTTGATAATACCTAGGTTATTTAGCCTGACCGGGGCTGCCTGACCGACTGGGAACTGCATCCATCAACACCAGCTCCATCCCCGCACCGTCGCAGGGTCCTTGGCTTTCCACGGGCACCCCGTGACTATGTTTCTTTTGGCACTTTTGCGTGGCATTTTCAAGATGCACCATGAAAACCTCTGTCAGGTTTGTCTCCAGCTTTGGTGTCACGAACGCGTGGCGCGGTGTGGGCACGGCAAGCTCTCATCGTCAGAGCCCTTCCTGGCTGGCAGCGCCGTTCGTAGGTGACGTGTACGAGTCGCTGCACGTGGGTGAGGGCCTTGGGACTCCAGCTATTGTAAAATGAAGTTTATTGTTAATAATTTTGATTGCTGAGAGGAAAGGTGAAGAATCAAATACCTTAAGGTACATGGGAGAAGTGGACTAGAGGGGCATGTTGCCTACGGGCTCTTCCAGAAGTCGCCCATGCGGCAGCCTGGCCACGTGGACGTTGCGGCTAGCGCTCCCTTTTGTTCATCTTGTAGCGAAGTAGCATAAAAACTCAAAAGGAAATAGTTGTGCCTCCTTTTATTTTTAAGTGACGTTGCCCTTCCTTGGAAGAAGATTATGCTCCCAAAGAAAGCACTCCTTTTGTGCATTTACCTCAGCATTAGTGGAAAAAAGTGACCGAAAAGGCAATTTTTGCCTATCTGCGTAATATTTTTTGAATGAATTGTAACATAGAATTATTCCTGTTGGGAAGGACATACCATAATCGTACCCACTGCCTTTTTTTCAGTTTGTTAGAAATCCTTGCTCCTCACTTACCCTTTTGCGGTGTTTGATAGCTGTGAACGCCAAGCGAGATCAGCACGTGCAGATGTTGCTTTTCTAACCGTTCCTTATTTTTCTGCAGCCTGCACTGTGCTAAGCTCCAGCACAGCTCTCCTGAGCCATTCAGATTATGCAACTTTGTCAAGCACGTAATCCCACCAGCTGAATATCTGACTCGGTCCGAGCTCTTTCGTGTTTCCCCTCTCAGGACGCAGCTGGAGGCCGATACCTCCTCCAGCCGTTCCCTTAGCCGTGCCACTTTGGGTCCTGGGGACCTGGCTGCACGCACACCAGTTTCAGATGTGATACGATGGAGAACTGGGGTGGTGAGCAGGACACTGCCGTCCGAGGGGGCTGTCCGTGATGCTGTGAGGCAAGCAAGGAAGGTTTCAGGAAAACCTTTGTTTTCCAAATAGAAATGGACCAACCAGCATGTAAAGGTTAATGTTTTTAAGCCTTTTCCTTTACAGGAGCAGAATCAGAAGGAAAATATATTCTGCAGTACTTTTCTTAAGGTCCTGTTACACAGATCCCTTATAATTTCCAAAATGAATTTGCTATATAATAATTAATATGAAAAACTTATAATAAAATAATATAATAATAATTAATATGAGGAAACATAAAACATTCCTGATACTATCAAAATATCGAGCATATTTAGCCTACAAGTAAGTAGAGTAAACTTTGTTGATGTTACTGGAGTTGAACATATAGCTCAAAACTGAATTTGGGTGGAAATCCTTCATTAATACTGAATTGCCTGTCTTAAGTCATTCTGTGTTTTAAATATTCTTAGAGTTAGCTTCTCTTTTAAAAATAATTTTTGAATTTGAAGAATTGAAAGCGTCTTTGGCCATGAGCTATTCCTGTCTCTCAGCCATGACAGTGTACGTAGGGTTAGTGAATTACATAGTTCTAAAAGGTGCTCGTTGTCTGAACAAATACGGAGTTCTGGCAAACACAGCAAACATACGTTTTATGTTTTCCTTCTCTTCTCCAGTACTACATTGGGAATCTAATTGTTTTTTGTCTTGAGGGGATAATTTCATCTATTGTGTCCATTGTTTTTGATGGGCCATAAGGAGTCCCAGAAACTATTGTTTCTTCTGATAAAACTATTCTTATGCAAGAACACCATATTCACGTATTGCTTGGCCTTCAAAAAAGTTGGCAAGAATCAAGTAAATGCTTGCTTAAAGCCATATTTCTAGGAGTAATAGCTTCAGCTCATTCTTTCTGTAGCTCTTGGTAATTCCTAAGGAAGCCTCAAGTTAATGAATAAACTCTCCAGCTTGTTCCAGGATCAAGGAGTGCCAAAGGCATGGTTTCGTACACTGGTAGTACTTTCTGTTCGAGTCCCCAAGGACCAATTCTAAAAGTGCCACATTAATTATTGCCCTGCAACATTGTTGTGACAATAAACATCCTACTTTTGAGAGGGGAAAAAAAAAAAAACCCAACATGTGAAGAATGAATATGAATTGATTTTCAAATCTACATACTACAGAAAAAGGTCAAACGCTACAGAGGTCAAATGCCTGATACAGCAGGATGTTTTCTGAAAGCCAAGTGAAATGTCTTAAATTTAGATGAAATCTTAGATTATTTTTCTTTAGCCTTCAAAAAACTTCTTTTTTTTTTTTTCTTAGGGCAAATATTGTGTTGAAATTTTTATATGTACCATATTTTAGACTGCATATACTTTGTGAGGTCATTTCCTAGTAACAGACAAAATGCCCTCAAACACAATTCCTGTAATTATTTACAACCCACAACGATATTTAAAAAAAAAAAAAACAACAAAGGCAATGCAAAAAGTTTAAGTGTGGCTGTGTTCCCAATGGCTCATTCTCCAAATGGAGCCTCAAGGATGCTCCACACAATTCACCTAGACACCATGGACTAGTAGTGTGACATTTCTCTCAACTACGTCAGGAGAAGGTATTTTTAAAGATTGCTTTATGGTGAGGTCTGAAATGGCCAGACCATTCTGCCCCGTCTAACTTGCTAAGAAAGTTTTGGCAATTTTCCTTCATCTAGAAACTTATCTCTGCATTAAAAAAAAAAAAAAAAAAGAAAATTTTGTGTTTCATGGCTGGCTTTGCAGACCGTGCGCGTGAAGGCAGGCAGCTCCGCAAATGAGATATTTGAAAGCATCTAAAGAGCATAAAAGCTTGCACGTAAGAGGACCAGCACTCCTAAATCACTGTTTCAGCCATGAAAATAGTAGCCTTACGATGAGTCTTATACCAGTAGATGCAATATCTGCTTTTAGGTGGTGGTTTTCAAAACATGAGGAAAGCAGGCAAAGAGACCATCATAGGAGGAGGCAGTGTTACAAACACTGTGCTTTGATTTTGCAGTAGCCTCTGTAACTCAGGATATGTAACTCAGGATATATTATGAATATTCATTAAAAAGTGGAACTTGAAATTATTACTGTGTCTTACGAAGAAGGAAGCACAATGGCTTTTTAAATTTGGGAGGGAGCAGTTTACTGTACCCTGGAGCTGATTCTGTGAAATGGCAGTGTGTGTAATAAACAGAGGGATTTTTTCAGCTAAAATGATGATATCTATAGTTACGTAATAATTATAAACCGGCGTATGTGTACAGCATCTTCTAGTTATTATAACTCTTGTAATGCGCTGTCCAGACACGCAGAAAAGCACAACCAGTCTGTCTGGTGATCTTCTGGTCCGTGGGGCTTTGCGCACAGAATAGCAGGTCTGAAAGCACATGAGCATGCTGAGCACAGCCAAAAAAAGCCCCCATGCTCAGAAACTCTGGCTTTTAACACGGCTGTTTGCTGAGACTTGAGGCATCTCCAATAGTGTTCTTGGGGTTTTGAACTGGCTCCAAATACGGACACGGATTACATGAACCTGCTTGCAAAGGCCAACGTGATCCGAGAAGAGTAACAGTGAACTTCAACCAATGGGCAAGAGGTGAATACCAATCTGAAGGTGACTTTGCGCGAATGAGACGTGTTATTTGTTAGGACCAACCTCTAGAAAGAGGTAAGTAGAGTTGTCTCGGTTGTTCTGGCTAAATGACAGCTCAGATATTTAAGGTTTAACTTTGTTGGATAAGTTTTGGAGAACATCTCTCAGAACATCTCTCATCTTGGTAGTATTGGACCAACCGCTTGGAGGAACAACATCTCACTGTACCCGGAGCAGGGAGCAAGGGTGGTGGTGGCTCTCCACACTTCCTTCAGCCACCCAAGGGATCGCTGGCTGTTATTGTGCTTTAGGAGGCATCCACACCTGGAAAAATTATTCATTCTCCATCTCCACGGAGCTCTGTCCTCTTGTTCAGGTTTCCATAGGGTGGCACTTTGCCATCTTGGGTGGCATTTAAGGACAACTCTGGGTCGGCGCTTGTAATGACACGCATCTTTAATAAAATGACTGCGTAACGGAGAATATAGGATCCTATAAGTAAGGGAGGGGGATCTGTTTGTCACGCTCTGTGCCCAGCCACTATCACCAGCTGATTTTTGTATTATCTGAGCTGAATGCTGTAAGTTTTTTAAAGGGGCAGATCCCCCTTCAGTTGCAGCGATGCTCCGTCGGGTGCCTAGTATCACGTACCTTGTATGACAAACATTTGATGTGACACTTATGCACGCAGGTTGCTCCAGAAATATTTTTATAGGTCAGACTAAATATCACACATCCAACCCTTCAGTCAGGCAGTGGAGCCGTCCGTGATTGCAGCTAATGGTCTTGGAGTTGCTATGGTTCCTGGTAAACACTATCCCGTGGCTTCTGCTCCTGTCTTTGTCGGAGCGAAGGGGCAGATAGCAGCACGGACATCAAGTGAGTTGGTGCCAGGATTAGCTCCAAGTTCCTCCGTACAATCAGCTAATCCAACTGGTCGTAATTTCTTTTCCTCCTCCTGGCATCCAGCTATCCCAACAGCTCAGCCATGCCTGGCTTCCCCAGCCATTCAGCGACCGTACAAACCTCCGTGTCCTCTAGAAACGTCTCCCAGGTCTGCGTTCCCTGAATTGCTTGTCCCCAGCCAGGTCTTTTGGTGAATGATTGGAAAAGGAGTATATGGCAGTGAAGTCAAGGAGAACAGGCAGGGCCTTGGAAATGCCCGCATGCTCTGTAAAGATTAGATCATTAGGAAGGATGTAGCAATGCTAATTATTACCTGAACCTCCTGGGTATGCACGTGTGTCCTGGAGATCTCAGGAGACCTAGGGATGCTGCTGATGTGTTCAGTGTACAGTGGGGCCATGAATGAAATTAAAACAGGGTGTCTTGCAGAGTTTAGCCACTTCTCTTCCCAGTCCTCATCCTGAAGCTGCATCCTGAAACAAAGAAAAGTAAAATAATTTGAAAGCTAGGATGAAGAGAATTTTAATTATATAAAAGTTGGGAATAGTTTGTAGCATCCTATCATCTTAAGAAAAATAATTAAGGACAGTGATAGTTGGTATTTAGAAATGTAGTTGCATGAAACAAGTATGTGATGATTTTTAATTTTATTTTAATCATCTCAAAGATCTATTTTGGCTGATAATTTTCAATGTATGTTTTCTTGATGTTTCTCTGTTGTCTTTTGGGAGACTCTCAGAGAAGGGGAAGGGAATAGTGCAACGCTGGGAGCGAGCGAGCAATCCTCTTTGCTTTGTCTTTCCTCTTCCTCCCAGCCTTGCAGCGTGCTACGGAGGTAATTCAGCACAGAAATCTCTGATTAGCTCAATTTTCAATTACGCTTTCCCGTCACCTTTAAACAACCACTGCTTAACCCATGTTACAGAGAATGGGTTGCAGATTCAGAAACAGATATCTAGCCAATTATATTCTTTTATGTATTCCAGATAATGCCAAACAGGTTTTATATTTACTTATGTAGGTTATTCTCATGCTATGCGTGCTGTGGGTGTTTTTTATCTACAGTTGACACCGTAGGGACTCAATCGCAATGTGTGTCTGTGAACAGCTCTCTCTAAACATCTTAAATGCTTCTAATATAAATACAGAAAAAACCTCCATGTAGCAATTACTAAACTAGCACAAATGTTTTACTGATTTTAACGACATTCAAGTGGTAGTTTTTTTCTTCATTAAGATAAACAATGGAACTAATTGGAATGCCACAAAGAGTTCTGTCAAGTAACAGGAGTACCGGGAGCTCTTCCTTGCTTGAAGTGACCAGAGGAAGCTGTCTGGAGGTGGGGCAGGAGGAACACACTCGCACGGTTGGGTACATTTTGCTGTACATTCGAATTTAGGGAACAAATGTAACATACTGAATTTCGGAAGCATGAAACTTGCAAGGAGATGAGAATCCACAGCAGGAGAATCTAAAGAATGGAGGCTGAAGAGATCCTGAAGGACCATCTTTTTAAAATGAAATAATAAAGTGAAAAGAGTATGAATTGTTACCTACATTACAATATAATACTTTATTTATTGTGCTAGGCACTCACTAATACGTAAGAAAGTCTTCCTGTCTGAAGCTGCCATCAGCTAAAGAGGCAAGAAAGCAGCTGGATAGGAGAGGGAAGCAGAAAGTTTTCCCAGGGATGTCTGTTGGAGGGAGGAACAGACCCGAAGTCTCGCTGATGCACTGGAAAGATCATCCTAGGTAGGGATGATTTCTGATGTTTAGCAGGTGATGTGGATGCTCTGCTGTTTCAGCACGTGCTCTAGAACCGTAGCCTCGGGTTTGTATTTCATAGGTTTTTCTATGGATGATGCAGACTGTAGTAGTTTATGGCGTTCATGAACGATAGACCATGCTGCAGTGGTTTTCAAACTGAACCGGGGTCAACAGTGTTGTGTTATTCTGGAAAAGACCAACCTCACACAGCACTGTGTGAACAGGAAAACAACCTTAAAGACGTGCAGTATCATTTGCTCACGAAGGGTAAGACCTCAGCTGGGGTCGAGTACCCTATTTTGGGCAGCCTGTTTCAAGAGTTAGGAACTGCTGGAGAGAAAAGTAAAATTGATGAGAAATGCAGCAAACGTGACCTATGGAGAAGCGGTGAGAGTTGAGGCATTGCTTATTCTACAGGATGCTGAAGGGAAGCATATCGACAGTCTGCAAATACATAGAAAGACTGTTGCCGGAAGGGGTAGGGGGATCGGCTCTCCACATTGGCTTGGATAGGGTGGGAAATGGTACATTTCTGTCGTAGCAAGGGAGGGATGCATGCGGTGTTAGGGGTTTCCAGACAGCAAGATGAGGCAAGGATGGAAGCAGGTTCAGCCCGCGGGGTCTCTAGACTGTGCTCTTGCCTAGACAGGTTGGACCAGATGATCCCTGAGGTCCCTTCCAACCTGGCATTCTATGATTCATCCCCACATACATCTTCTTGTACCTTTCTGATGCTTTTAAAAATCTAGCTTCTTTTCCATTGTCTGTCTGAAATTCAGCAGTCCTCAGCTAGTTAGTGCTCTACCTTTACTCCCTGCTGACATCACCAAATGGCCTTTGATATTTTCCTAAGCATGGTTTGTGTGGTTAATATCGAGTGTATCAAGCTGCTTTTATTGCAATTTTTAAGGTTAGGTGATTGATAGATTTTTCCTTAATTTCTTTAACTTCCTAATAATCCTTTGGTTTTATATTTTAATGGCCTCCATGGGATGTACTGTAAACTGTTTATTGGAACACTTAATCAATGCTGAATTTACATTTTGAGTTTAATTTCTGTTTTGACAAACACTGCCTTTTCATCAGGTACCATCAGTTTAAAATGAAGAACCCTTCTCCCCTCAGGCGAGAGCTGAAGACCTTTCCTGGGGCGGGAGGAAGGCACTGTGACTCGGGACAAGCTGTCCTGATGCTCTTCCTCCTCGGGAGCTGTTTGCTTGCATCAGGCTTCCCAAATTAACAGTGTCCAGACCTACTGTCATCTGGAACTGATGTTAGATTTACCCCAAAATGGTTTGAACAAAGCTCAGGAGAGGAGGCGTCTGTCTCCAGACTCACTGTCTATGCCTTTTATCCAGTTCTGACATAATTTATTGGAAATGAGAGGAATTGTTTCAGAACAAGCATCTCTGACAGCTTGGCAGATTGATAGAGAGGTTTTCTGATTTCATCTCGCTTTCTTTTTTAAATGATGCCTTCCTACTGCTTGCCAATCTCTCAAGTATCATCGGTGTCATGATATCAGAAGCCGAGATAGCAAGTTCCTGAATCAGCATTACAGGGAGGCAGTTGTTTAATTTACTCCGGTCTGTCTCTTGGCTATTTCTCCTCTTAGAAAATTCCTAAGTTTTTCTAGTGACGTGTGGAGCAGATGCAATATGAATTTTATTTAGCCTAAGAAGGACCCCACCAGGTCACCTCACATGCCATAGGTGCTGAACTGAGACCTGGGCAAGCTGCGCTGTTTGGGATCCAACCCTGCAACAGGGAACGAGGCAAAATTCTCTGTCTTTCTGGAGTAAATACTGTGTGCCTACCCCCAGCCTCAAACACGTCCTTTGGTAGTTCTGTGTTTTAGGAAATCCCGTACTTTGCCCCAGTGGAAATGCGAAAATGAAACTGGCAACTTTTCTGGTTTGCTTGCTGGCGACATCACTTAAATAGTGCTTGGGACCGTCTGCTCAAGGAGGAACGTTTCCCAGAAAGAGCAGTATGGCTTGCTTACCAGTCATAAACTCTCACTTTAAACAACAGCACATGGACAAATGTGTTGGTAAAGACACCTTAAAGAATTTTACCAAATTAGTCATTTTTAAAAGATTTTTTCCTTTGTTCAGAGGAAAAAAAAAAAGATATCTCAAAGAACCCCCTTTAAATACTAGTATTTCTGTGTAGAAAACAAGCAGCTTGCCAGAAAGACTCTTCCTCTCGTACCTGCCTTCTTATCTTCAGCTCTGATCCTGTGAAACATGAGCTCAACTTCTGGTAGCAGCTCCGTGCCGTTCATTGAGTATAAATATTAGGCAGACAGGTGAAATTTAGTAGATTTAGTCCCTTGCTGTTCTTATGGCTTACCTGATTAGGTGACTGATAGTAAAATGAATGATAGTCACAAATTGTTTGCACTCAGAAAAAGAGGCATTAAACTGGGTTATTTACGTTATTGTTGCAGCCGTTCCTCTTCCCCATATGTGCCATTTTCATATAAGATCCTGATTTTTTGTAAAATGTCTGAATTCCGTTCCACAGTCCTGGTGTGAAAACACTGGTGTCCGGAGCAGCACAGATACTGGCTGACACCATCTATATTGGTTATAATATTTTCCTCTCTCGAGGGGTGTCTGAGGTTTAAATCCTTGCTTCCCCCCCCATCCCCCCACATGCAAACCCCCTTTTTTCTGTAAAGTCACTTTCAGGTGTCTGCCTAATAGAATTTTAGAAGTATTTATTATTCTCTTTCCTAGGTTTCTCCAGGTGTTTAGCTACAGGGTAGTATTACTGAATAGATTAGTGCAGCTGGTTAGGAGACGCTGTGCTAAATAAGTAGAGCATCTGTGGTTTGTCTAGGGAGGTTGAATTTCAATTAATTAAATGTGCACCTAACTTGCAAGGATCTTTTGCATTTCAGTTAAACTGACTTCAGAGCAGACCTAAGATTTATTCTTGCCTTTTAAATTAACTGCCAGATCCTTAGCTGATATAAATTGTTGAGCCTCTCTTGACATCAGTAGAGCTCGGTTTACACCAAACAGGAATATGGATCGTGACAGAGACATAGACTTTGTATGAGCCTAAGTACCACTTGGCTGCTCTAGTAGTTCAATGGAAGTAAAACATTTATTTACTTGAAAAACAGAAGAATGTTGTTTATTGTTTGTATTCTGTGTTAGTTTTTTCCCTAGGATTATCATAAAATATGTCTTTGTGAATTTAGGAGATTGACATGTTTTTAGTATTTTAATTAAAATTGTTATTTAGAATTTTAGTGTTCTGGGTTTTTTTTACTATGTTTATTTTTTGTTTAGTAGAGCGAAAGAGGAAGTCAGTAATTTTTCCCTGGTAAAATGACGTTGGCACAATTATTTATCAGAATCATAGCTGCAGTCTACACCACTTATGGTTATACCTGCGATGTTTAGATGAATTTATGCCTTAATACTCTGTCAAAAGTTCTTCTATCATTATTCAAATATTTGGAAATGGATTTTTATGAAAAGGCATTGTAATACTGAATGCTATCAAAACCTTCCGCAGAACATCTCCAATAAATTATAGAACCTGATGTATCAATGCTAGGTATTAAATAATGTAATTTGGAAAGTACAGAACGAGTCTAATGTTGTTTTTCTCATACACATTAATGTAACGAATATACATGCCACCTTGTGATACCAGATTGCTGGCTCTGGCCTCGGAACACCCACGGCCGTTCTTCACCTGCTCGTGACTTCACACAAATTGTCAGTCCTGGATGGAGCAGGGGCTGAGCACCTGCATGTGAAAACGTTTAAAATCGCTCTTCCTCCGACCGCTGCCATCCTATCCATGGGGCGGAGCTCTTCTCCATGGGGCGTGCCGGGCACTCGGCGCTCAAGGCACTTGCCTCAGTTCCCTTGGCATCCCAAAGTCACCAAGACGACTAACTTGCCCCTTAAGTCATGGGAGAAGCTTGCTCTTGGATTTCTAAAAGGGTGCACCATTTCTCCAAATCTTTGCACAGTACTCGTCTTTTCTTTGGTCTTTTCTCTTGCACCGCGCATCACCATCCCCTCGGTTGATCCGTTCTAGGAACGCGAGCATCCTCTTCCTCCCCCTGCCCTGCTGAAGCCGCAGCAGGAATGTGAAAACACTTTTCCCCTCAAAAGGCTAACCAGCCCTTTTCAGATTCTTTTAAATGGGTATCAATACCTGGCTTTTACAAACAGGAGAAATTAAACTTTGTAGCATTTTGCTATTTGAATGACCTACTCAGTGGAATTACAGCAGCAAACTAATCCTTTAGGAGAGATGGCTCTATCAATCTTTGGATTTTTCTAATGTGGAAGCTACTCAATTGCATCTCAGAAATCAGGGAGGTAATTACTCATGCAGACAGCACAAAATGAAAAAAAAAAATGCAAGTTCTGCTGAGTATCCCTTTTAGAACAAGCAGTGGAACAAGGAAAACAGCCTCTATAATCAGTCAAATTCTTCCACTAATTTTTCAGGTGTTGAAGGCTATAGTGAGGATACATGCTATGAAAGTTAACAAAGCAAAGTGGCTTTAATAGAGGGTTTTACAAGAGAAAAATGCCTCTTATTAGGCAAACATACTATTTTAGATGTAGTTCCCTATGTTACAACTTCATTGTTTAAAATAAACATGTTCTGAGAGAAATTCATTTACAGATCTCTTCTGAGGCACTTTGCTGCAGTGACAACATCCGACTGTCCAGTAACCAGTGCACCAGGGTAGGGGCTGGTTCTGCCTGATGGGTGTCACCAGCCTGCAGCTGAAGTCATGGAGGTACAGCCTTAGAGGAGCACTCATGCCCTGTTACCACTGATAAAAGATAATGCATTTAATTTTAAATTCAAATGCTACTAGATAGATACAAAGTAAAGAAAGCACATATAGAAATATATAATGTAAATAATAGTGAAACAACTGGAAAGAACTAGTGTCCATCTATCCAACCCTGGTAACAGTATTTTAGACTAATAATCTAGATAGGATTTAAAGCAATCCAAGATGTACAAAATATTTAATACAAAATACAAAATATTGTTACCAGGGCTGGATAGACCCTCCTGCAGGAGAGGCTGTCGTAAGGGAGTGGATAGCTCTGTTTATTGGGCAAGAAGCTTCTAATCCAGGGGAAACCTTTCAATGCAACTTCTAACACGGACACCAGTAAACTTGGTATTCAGGTAGGTATGGACCAAATTCTCCAACACGGCTCCAAAAAGGCGCTTGAAGTCTTGAGGTTTTTCTGTCTCTTCATCTGATGTGACTTCGGGCTAACTGCAGCCATGCCTTCATCCAGTTACACCAGTCTGAGGCCGTGATCAGCCTAACTTTTGTTAGTTTTATTATAACGGTCTACTTGTACATGGTACTCTGCGGTTCTTCATTGCCAGTGAGGGTGTTACGGTAGTTAACTGGAGTGGCTGGTGCTCGCTGTTAGAGACAGCAAGACTTTTATTTTCCTATACTATGTATGACTTCTTTTTTGAAATATATATTCTGAACTGTGCTAAAACCAGCCACTGAAAAAACCACCATTTGAAGGGCCACCAGCTGCTCATGAGCATGGTCACCTGGGATATACGAGGATGTACTTGGTACTTGATATCTCTGGAAGCATATAATAAGGTTTAACTTTCCAAATAGTCATTCATGGGAGATTGATTTAGTCTTTTAGTCTAGCCGTGTCCTGTCAGGTTTTGAATATCTCCAGGGATGGAGACTCCACAGCCTCCCTTGGGCAACCCGTGCCGGTGTTTGACCACCCTCACAGTAAAAAGTTTTTCTTAGGTTTTAATGGTATTTCCTGTATTTCAGTTTGTGTCTATTGCTTCTCATTCTCTCTTGGCCTTTGCAGCCTGGCTCCATCTTCTTTATTCCCTTGCACCAAGTAGTAGCGCACATTGATAAGACCCTCCTGAGCCTTCTCTTGTCCAGGTTGAACAGTCCCAGCCCTCTCAGCCTTTCCTCATAGGAGAGATGCTCCAGTCCCTTAATCACCTTTGTGCCCTTCGCTGGAGTCTCTCCAGTATGTCCATGTCTCTCTTGCACTGGGGAGCCCAGAACTGGACACAGTATTCCACAGGTGGCCTCACCAGTGTTGAGTAGAGGGGAAGAATCACCTCCCTCAACCTGCTGGCAACGCTCCTCCTAACACAGCCCAGGATGTTGGTGGCTTTCTTTGTGGCAAGGGCACATTGCTGGCTCATGTTCAACTTGGTGTCCACCAGGACCCCCAGGTCCTTCTCTACAAAGCTGCTTTCCAGCTGGGCAGCCCCCCCAGCATCCCTGGGGATGTTCCTCCCCAGGGGCAGGACTTTGCATTTCCCTTTGTTGAACTTCATGAGGTTCCTGCCAGCCCATTTCTCCATCTTGTCCAGGCAGCATGACCCTCCGGTGTATCAGCCGCTCCTCCCAGCTTTGTGTCATCTGCAAATCTTCTGAGGGTGCATCTGCCCCATTATCGACATTGTTGATGGAGATGTTAAAACAATGTTGGCTCCAGTATTGCCCTTGGGGACACCTTGCTGGTGACTGGCCTCCGGCTGGACTTTGCGCTGCTGATCACAACCATCTGAGCCCAGCTGCTCAGCCACATCCCTGTCACTTATGTAGTCCTTACTCCAACACTTTGTCAATAAGAGTGTTGTAGGAGCCCAGATAAGCACTATCCATTCCTCTCCCCCTGTTCACCGAGCCAGTCATCTCATTGTAGCAGTCTGTCAGGTTGGTTAGGCATGATTTCTTCTACATAAATCCATGGTGACTATTCCTTCACATGTCTGGAAATGTTTTCCAGGATTGTTTGCTCAATCACCTTCCCAGAGATCAAGGTGAGGCCTGTGGTTCTCTAGATTCTCCTTGAAGATAGGAGTGACATTCGCTTTCTTCCAGTTTCAGAAGTGTCCCCTGATCACCGAGATCTTTCAAAGTTTATCAAGAGCGGTCTTGTGATGACTTTGGCCAGCTCCTTCAGCACTCGTGGGTGCATCCCATCAGGGTCCAAGAACTCATGTCTGGTCAGTTTGTGCAAATGTTCCCTAACCTGGTGCTCCTCCACCAAGGGTAGGTCTTGTGCTGAACTTTCCCACTAGTCTTGGGGACTTTGGGTTGCTGAAGACAAGTCTTACTGAGTCTTACAAGACTGAGGTGAAGAGGACATCCACTGCCTCAGCCTTTTCCACGTCCTTCGTCACCAGATCCCCTGCCCCATTCAGCAGCAACATTTTCCTTGGTCTTCCTTTTGGTGTTGATATAAACGCAGAAGGATGACAACCATGGACCTGTTCAAAAATACCCAGCTCTGAGTCTTCCCGGTAAAGTGTGAAATATGCTTTTAATGTAAGCCACGTACCTTTAAACATCAGTAAAAGATTAAGCAAATACTTTGGAGAGCATTACAGTATTAAACCAGCAGTGACTGCCATGTACTTTTGTTGATGTCAGTGTGGGCCTGTTGACATATGCAAGGGTCTTTTTCAAAAATTCATGAACTGAGAAGTCTTACTTTTTGTTTAAATTTTGAGTCTCCTGAGGAAACAGGAAGGTAGCAGGGCTGCTATCAAATGCGCCGTCGGTTAGATTAAAAATCAAAGGGATGTTTTTGAATGAACGCGAGGGCCCAGAGGGTCTCAGGCGCTTTATGCCAGATGCCAGAGCAGGAGTGAAAGAGTGCTCTGTGCCTAACCTGAGACCTTGTACTGCGCTTCGCCTGCGTCGCAGGCAGCCCAGCTTGTTCGCTCACATGTGGTTCCTAATTTGAAATAATGATATTTGGAGAATAGTGATTGAGCATGAATAAAGGACATTAAGTCCCTTAGTTCTTAAAGCTTTCTTGATTTCAGTAGAGTTATGGTAATTTATGCCCCTCCAAACGCAGCTGTGAAGGATAGCAGAAGTATACATGAATTCCTACAATTGCTTTATGTCTAAGTCACTCCATCTTACATGTCGGGGCACTGAAGCACAATTCTACATCATCAGGTATTTTGGAAGTTGCCCTGTCACATAAGAATTCACCCATCTCCTTTTTCTTTTTAAAGCAAAACCAGAAGCAATGCGGAGGTACTATGTTTTCTGCTTCGCATGCTGCAAAAATTTAAAAAATGTTTCAAAAATTTAATCCCGCCACCACAAATGCAATATGTGTTTTGCAGTTTCCCTTGAGGTGCTCCCCTGGGCACTCAGGAGCAGCCAGTTCTGGGGTGGCTGTTCCTGGGGTGGGGGGACGGCCCGGTGGGACACCCCTCTGCACCACCTCGGCCGCGGGTGAGCGCCTGGTTTCTCCTGCAGATCACCACCAGCGCGGTCATAGGGCGCTCGCCCTGAAGGACTCCACTTCACCCTTCGCTTGCTCCGAATTGGAGCTTGGACAGCACAGAGACCGTTCCAGCTGGGGAAATACTAAAAGGACCGAGTGCTTGAGCCAAGGAGCTCTCAGTTCCTGAAAAACGCCGGGCGGGTGCTGCAGGCTGTACCGCTCTTCACGTACTGGAGACGTTTATTTTCCTAACCTGCTGCTGCTCCTGTTGACTTCTTGCCGTGTTTAGCTGTGCTTGCGTCTGGGCACCCGCAGAGACAACTGGGTTTTTGGGTTGGTCTGTTGGCTATTTCTGATAACGACGCTTGACTCCACCCAAACTACCCCCCATACACCAGGATGTGGCAGGAGATACGGAGGGGAACGTATGCCCCAGACTAATGCCATCTCCCCAGGCTTTTGGAAAAAATGGGGGTAATACTCCCAGTCTGGGCAATAACATCCAGTCCGTCCAAACCTCCCCTGTTTTCAGCTGAGGATGAAAGAACTCTTGGCTTCTGTCCGAAACTGGTAATGCTGCTGTGCGCGGTGCAGTTATCCATTTTCTTCACCCAACTCAGGGAACGGTTCAAGGCTTAATTATTCAGTATCTGTAAAGCACCTTGAGATCTGCAGATGAAAGACTCCACAGAAGTGCAAAGTATTATTTTTATTATAGGTTTCATGGACAGAAGTGGGGGCATGCTTGACCTGATAACGTTAAAAGCCTGGTGGGCTTGCCAAGCTTTAATACGATCTGCTAAACGCAGCATTAGTGGGGTGTCTGGGTATGAACAGCTACGGTTCTGACGACATGTAATTCACATTCCCTCTCTCTCTGCTATAGGCAAAACTCCTCGTGCAGGTAACACTGGGATTTGTGAAAGGAGAAGATATTTTTCACGGGTGGTTCTCTTTCTCCTTATTTTTATCCATTTGCAGCATCCTTCTAAATATTGAGACTGAGCGGATGTTTGCTAACACTTGATAGAAGTGAAGGGGTTTTATTTTTAAAATGTTTTAGTGAAATAATCCTTTTTTCAAACTTTGTCAAACATTTGCCAAATTAGATGGAAATATTTCTCCTTCAGCATTTACAGATGATATATTTGTGCATAATTGATATAAGTCACGTCTGTATGTCAGCAAAAGAATTGTATTGTTTTATCTAATTATATATTTATCTAATTATATATTTATCTAATAATTTTAAAGAAGATTAACAGAAGATAGGTCACCCTTCTCAACACATGTACGTTTATATATATGCAGACACACTCATTTATATGTATATATAAGTATGCATGTGTATGTGCTGTAATGTATCCGTTTGGGGTATTAATAAAAGCTTATAATTTGTCCTAGCTTAACTTGCATAAAATCACAGGCCCTCCTCCAAAGCCAACTCGTTAATTGCTAGAACAAGAACAGGAAAACATAAATAATCTTTCAAGGGAATAATTTTCTAAAAGTCAGAATCTGCAAAGTAGCTTATTTTTGATATCATGAGTATAATGGAAATATTCACAAAGGTGAGAAACTCCCCTGTTTCAGGGTTGAAATCTTTGTTGCTCTTTTTGCGGTGGTGAGAGATTCATGTCTTCATTATAATGATCTACAGTATATTTAAGGGACTGGTCATGTTTAAAAGTGTTGCTTACTTTAAAAAAACACGCATATTTGACACTTTAGAATTATTTTGGACTGCAAAATAAAGCAAATACATTTAATGCAGTGCATTCTCCAGAAGCACCTTTTAGGGGAAGAAACCCCCGAAACAAAATTACGTACATATAATTCACTGCATAGGTCATGTTGTTCTTGTACAAGCATTTAAAAATCCTGATCAGATTTAATATGCTGGATAGAGCTAAATTAATCTGTAATCACAAGTTTAGTTACAATTTCAGCATGACATCCCAGAAAATGGTGCAAAATAAATAAAGCACTTGCAGATAAGTTCAAACTTGTGTGTGACTTCCTATATGTAATTTTTTACATTCACAGCAGGTTACTACATTGTGCTCATCTTCATACTGGAATAAACTTCATTCTGTATTTTTTAAGCTCACAAAACTTAAAAAAAAAAATATTTTTAACCTTACTGAGGCAGGAAATAAATCTGCGAGCATCACTGCCGTTATCCTTTTTCACCAATTAGGTCATCAGCACCCAGGTGTTTGTTGTTGGCCAGGAACCTTCAACCTTCAGCTGGACGTTGCAGCAGCCCGTCAGAAGTACGTGCTTTGAAAATCAGCCAGAAGGCTCAGAAATACAAAGATCTCCCTCAATTTTCTGTGAAGCTCAAAGGAAACAGCACACACGGAAAGGGTGCCAGCAACACCAAGAGCCTGAAATGCATCTGTAAGGGACGAGGGTTTCCAGGAAGGCTGGGCTGTTGTCCCCCTGCCTTCCTGAGAAGCAAGGTACTTTCCTGAGGGAAGGCCCATGGGTAAAGCACCGTTATCACAGAGCCTCAATGCATACCAAATGGCATCACCCTCCTATTTGAGGCAGGCAATCAATGAGATTCATCTCATCTGACCTTAAATACCCCTAACAGGAGCTTCTTGGTCTAAGCTAGTCATCAATTCTTCTTCCACAGATAATAGAGACCATGCTATACCCCTAAAATATCTTGAGATAAACATAAGGCACTCTTTCTTTTTCTGTGGGAGGAACACAAATGACTGTTCCCACCAGCTAGCTAGCTAAAGCTCAGTGGGATGAAGGCCAGCACTAGTGCCTGGTGGGTGAGCTCCGCTGGCACATCTCTGGGGCTGAGCTGCTGGAGGCAGATCCATCAGGCTGCCAGGGACCTCTGCTGAGTCCTGCCCTGCATTAGCTCCTCCTGCAGCTTGGAAGTTTGGCGAGACTCGTGTCTGCCAAGGCTTACGAGGCTAACTAGTCTCACAAGCCAATGTTCTTCTGGACCAGGTATGTCTCACCTCTTGTTTTGTGTAAACATTTAAACCAGTCTAACAAGTAACCTTCTGTGAGCAGCTGCATCATTTTTTTGTGTGACATACTGTATTGATGAATATTTCCTGTTGAGTTAATTTGCAGAAAAGAAGATCCAGCTGACCTTCCATCAGTCTCGCAGTGATTTAACAACTGTAGATTTCAATAGAGTTACTATCAATTTATATTTACTTTTCATATCTCTTTCTGCTTATGTGACACACCGTGAGACTCTTCATGCCGATCCAATAACATCTTTCTAGTTACTTCTCCCCTAAAGAAAAGTTTTTATTTATGACTATGCCTCCCTCCCCCACCTGCCCTTTAGCCGATGTCAATCCATTTTATGTTACATTTATGTCTATTCCGCTTCCTTTCTTTCTTTAGACCTCAATCTCTGTACAAAGACCTTAATCTCTGATGTGGAACTTTGTCAAATGCTGTCTGGGAGTCTGAACGCGGGCTGCCCACCGCAGGAAGGCAGAAGTCCTCCTCTAACAGCAGGGCTACGGCTGGGCTGGGGAAGTGTTGAGGGTTCGCTTTTGCAAAAGTTTCAAGGCAAAACCAGGCTGGGGAGCCTTCTCCATCGCCCTGCATCCCCCTACAAACGCACACGTTCTCTGTGGGTCATTTCCTGTTGATGCAAATCACCTATCACTTGGTGCAACTGGTTCTGTACTGGGAATATGACATTTACTAACAAAATAGCTCAGCTAAAATTGATTTTTAGAAGGAACGCTTTGGTCCTTATATTTGACCACGTATAGAAGAGACGGTTGTCATTTTGCCTTAAATATGCAACAGAAGAACAACAAAGACTTGTTCTTGTGCCAGTTCACAAGGTCAGATGTTTTCAAACATGTTATTAGACACACAAACCTATTAAAAACGTAAGTCAATTTTAGCATTACCAGATCCACATTGTTTTATGTAACTATTCTGTTTCATAATTGCTATTTCCCTTAGTGCTGTGGTTTAACCCCGGCCAGCAACTCGGCCCCACCCAGCTGCTTGTTCACTCCCCCCGGTGGGATGGGGGAAAGAATCGGAAGGGTAAAAGTGAGAAAACTGGTGGGTTGAGATAAAGACAGTTTAATAAGTAAAGCAAAAGCCACGCACACAAGCAAAGCAAACCAAGGAATTCATTCCCTGCTTCCCATGGCAGGCAGGTGCTCAGCCATCTCCAGGGAAGCAGGGCTCCATCAGGCGTACCGGTGACTTGGGAAGACAAACGCCATCACTCCCAACATCCCCCCCTTCCTCCTTCTTCCCCCAGCTTTATGTGCTGAGCACGATGCCATATGGTATGGGACATCCCTTTGGCCAGTTGGGGTCAGCTGTCCCGGCCGTGTCCCCTCCCAGCTCCTTGTGCCCCCCAGCCTGCTCGCTGGTGGGGTGGGGTGAGAGGCAGAGAAGGCCTTGGCTCTGTGTGTGAGCACTGCTCAGCAGTAACTAACATGTCCCTGTGTTATCAACACTGTTTTCAGCACAAATCCAAAACACAGCCCCATATGAGCTACTGTGAAGGAAGTTAACTCTACCCCAGCCACAACCAGCACACTGGGTCCACCCTTTTCTTCCTTTTCTATGGTTTCCTAAGGAAACGCGAATACACGAATTTTGTATAGAATGGAATGGTTGGATGGGAGGTCTTCAATACTTGCTGGTGGGTTTGGTTCATGATTTACAGTGCTGTTAAGTCCATACCAAGTATTATTTTTCTTGAAGTGTGTTTGTAGGAAGAAGTTAAACTGAGGGCAGGAAAAGTTGTGGGTTTGTTGTATTTTTTTTTTTTTTTAAATATAAGATTTAATTTGTTTAGGGAGTAAATGGTATCACATTTGTGTAGAGAAGCACTTGATATCTATGGCATACTGTTAGTTTTGCCACTGCCGAACATTTGGGAAGTCTCTTAATCTTTATGTGCATCAGTGTTTATAAAATAGATTATGTTTATCAGTTAGTGTGAGGGAGAGGTTTTACAGCCTTTGCATGGGAGACATCTTGGAAGTACCAAGAATTTTGGTGCCTGCAGTTTCTTGCTAACAATTCCTCCCTTCTGACTCATCTGTGATTTAAAAAAACAAAAAAAAAAAACCCAAAAAACTTCTCCTAAAAAATAAGCAAAACAATATCACAAAAAATGCAATAAACAAACCCTTTTATGGGCCTCCACTTCATCACACCCTGGTCTCCTTCCCACATGCCTGGCCGAACAAAGAAAAAAAACTGAGAAGCTGCTTTTCCCAGAGCAGGACAACAAAAACTAAGAACCAGCTGAAAGTGAGGCAATGTGGTGCGTTTCTCATTACTCACCAGCTAATTGTTCCTTACATTTCCAAATAGTTTCTCTTCCACACCTACATGAGCTTGCTTATTCTGCGGTCAAACGCCCCTCTCTCCAGCTGAAGTCTTGCTGATCGTCAGGGTATTGATTCAGCCCACGAAAATATGTTGCATGTTGCAAGTGGAATTTACCCTCTGACCTCCAGCTCCCCCTCTCCTGTGACCAACAAGTATTGTTTTCTCCTCTTTTCCCTCTCACTGGTGAAAGCTGCTTTTCGCTGGCTGCAGACGCTTGGGGCCGTGCTAGCGGCGGGTTTCCTTCACGCCTCCTCCTTTTACAAAACCAAAGAAAATGTAAAACGGACCGTTTCCCTCCGCGGATGGAAACCCCCGCTTCTTTCCAAATCCACTCCAAACTCCGCTCCAGAGGTTATTTCGGAGTGGCGTGAGCAGCGGAGGGGCCGTGGGGCTGGCACGACGGGGTAGATCTAGCGAGGAGCCTAAGCTGGGACTTGCAGCTTCTGCGCACTAAGCCAACGCGCTCTTCTTCTTCCTCTGCTGTTGAAAGACGCGGGCAGGGCAGTCACAAAGAGCCTGGTTTTACCTTGCTTCGTAACAAAGCAGCACTTTAATTTCAAGTACCGTCGATTTAGAAAAAATATTAAAGGCGATGCCTCTTTCCATGCCTGCCACGGAGGGTTATCAAGTCAGATGCCGTGGTGGGATTTAGGAAAGGGCTCGGATAATTTTATGGCCTCTAATAAATTTTGTAGCTACACAAAGTAAAGTAATAATAAAGGTAATTAAGTGCCATGCATCAAAATATAAACTGATTGACAGTGAAAATCGGGGAAGGGACAGTATGCCATGCATACAGCAGAGCACGAGGGGCGGCTGTGTTTGTACTGCGTTAATTTACCAGTCCATGTAGGAAGCGTATTCTGGGCTAATGGGATGTGTGCGGAGCTCCCCTCGCTTGAGGAGCTGGCGGTCTAATTGAATTGCTGATTGCTCCCAGAAAGGGATGGGCAGGAGGTGCAGTAGCTCCTGGCTTGGGTCCTCCGCTCTTTTGTCTTCCTCACATTCTGCATCCCTCCTCTCTCTGTCCCTTACAAATACTCGAACACCGCCACAGCTGATTTCCACTTTGAACTCCTGCGGTTCTGCACAGTAACCCGTGCTGCAAGCAGCATGTTGTAATTCTTCTGTAAAATCAGTTTGCAATTCCTGAAAAATTTCGCATCCGTGTTGAAGGGAAAAACCCCTTGAAAGATTCCTCTCTTGTCATAGGAAAGTTCCTCTCGTGTGATGCTGTTTTATCAGTATTGTGCAGGCATCTGAAGAAAAGGCTTGGGAGGAAGAGTAGATAAAACTAGAAAAGGGCTCCAGACAATCATAAAAAACCCCACCACACTGCTGAATATTAGTGAGGGACTGAGGAAGACCGTTCTTGATTTGGAAGCCGGTGCTGGGGAGAAGGGACCCGTCCCCTCCTACACCGTCCTCGGCTTCTCGCAGTCATCCCTTCCAGCACCGCCTTTTGGTGGGTGCTGCGTTGCCAGGGATTTGCCAACGCCGGTGGCGGTGCCGGCTGCTTGGAGGGGCTCCTTCGCTCAGTGTTCAGCTGCGGCTCAGGTAGCGGATGGAATTAAATACCTTTTATTATTCACCTGTGCTTTTGTGTGGAATTAGACAGTGAAAGCGTAAAATTTGGTTTCAAAGCAACACGAAAATGCGGTATTTCATCAAGACAGCTCTCTTTGTTATTAGCCAGTGATCAGTCTTTGTTGATGACCTTTTTTTCTACTTTACTAGTATAGCCAAGGTAATCCGATTTTTGCATTAGTGCTAATGCTAGTAGAAACTAGTTAACAAACTGCTAATTTTTTCCACTGAAAGTCTAAATCTTGATGCATTTTTAACTGTAATTTTGATATTGTGTCATGTTAATAATAAAAATGTTAGCAGATAGTTCATCAATATTCTGCAGATGAATAAGAATTCTTTTGCTTGTTCTTTGAAGCTGTTGCTACCGTTGCTCGTTCATGTAGCCCAGTGCTGCTATTTTAAACACACTTGCAGAACCCATTCATTTATAGACACCCGTTTTTCTGTTTAGTATATGTACATACACAGACACTCTGGCTATAATGGAATTAAAATTAGCTGGATTTCAGAAAACTTTAAATCGGATCCTATTAAAAATCATTCTTGACCTCTTGTGGGAATAGTGCATTAAAATGAAATATAATTCCAGAAAACAGCAACAGGTGAAAAAAATACGCTTTGCCATGTTATATTTTCATGTGCCACTATTGCTCAGTTGGTATTTAATTCAAATAGAGCCTAAGCCTGTTTTCTCTTTCCATTATATTGTTTTATTAGAGAAGATACTAGCCTGTATTAGCCACTTATTAGATAAATACAGGAAAACTGCTTGTCATTTATGGGTTTATCCAATATCATCTCGAACATCGGATAGAGTAGCCTGATTTCAAAGTGACAGCTGGTGGAACCTCTTCTTGATACATGCTAATCCAGTTTTTATTATGGAAAAATTGCCTGTGCTTTCAGAGAGTGAAAGGCAGTTACGAGATGTAGCTGCTGAGGGTGGAACCTTATGATCTCTGCTATAACAGCCTAAAAATGAACCATTATCTTCCAGGGTAATAGCATCCCGGTAAAATATGGACATGGGATAATTTATGGCATGAGCATGTCAAAATGTACAGTTACTCTTACTGTCTCTTTCATGTGGTAAATAAAAAATAGCTAGTTCTCCAGCGATGCTAATTCCCATGATTAATGATTTGGTGGGAGTGGGCAGAGGTGCACCTTTGGCTGCATCCGCAGATAATGCGGCGCCGGAACGATGCCTCTCGGCTCTTTGGCCTGGGTGGGAGAGAGCGTCTGAGAATAGGACTGTGTGGACCCCGATGCCGTGGGGAGGACGTGGGCCGTGGCTGGTGCTCAGGGTCCTGCAGGTGGAGCGCAGGCTCCATTCGTTAGCCGTGATTAGGTCTGGTGTGATCCAGACGGCCGCTGAAGACAGAGGGAGTTGAGATGGACCAGGTGAAATTCTCAGTAAAGTCAGTACAAACCTCAGAACCTGGCCGGGAAGGATGACGAGGGGCTGAGCTTCAGAACTGGAGATAACACATGACTCTGAGCTGCCAAAAAATATCGTGCCTCTTCTCCTTTTCAAAATCCAAACCAAGATAATGTGACTGCTGCTTGTGGAGAGCAGAGAAGCAGCTCACGGGACTTTCAACTCCTGGATGACAGATGGAAAGATCAGCTGGCTATTTCGTTGCTCCCCAATTACTAATTTATCACTAAATATATTAATAGAGTCACTAGATAACAAAATATCATTTATAAGGGAGAATAGTAGATGTTCTAAACCTTGCTTTTTCTTTCCTCTCTGAATTAGTCAGATTTCACTCACTCCAGCTCGCCTGTCCAATCTCTGATTTAAGTCAAACGTGCTAGTTTAAAACTTGAATTAGAAAAGAATTAGCATTGTGTCACCCACACTTGACTCCCTTTCTGAAGCTTAAATAAAGTTTTATCAAAGCTGAGAGTCTACGAAGGTTAAGTGCCCCGAATGTACAGACCCTTAAAGACACTTTCCCTACAGACACTGAAATACTCTCAAAAGGAGCCGTGCTTTAAAAAAAAAAAAGGGAAGAAAAAAATTTTGCTCTTATCTCTGCCTCTGCTTTTTACCTTGTACAAGTTATTTGGTTTACCTGTGGATACGTTCTGTTTGAGTGATAGGATTTTTACCTGTCTCAGCTAGGTTTGAGGCAAAGCAGCATGAATTTGTGTGTGTGCGTGAACATCTAACTGCACACAGTATTTTGAGACTTTTAGGAGAAAAGTTTAATATGAATTGTGAAAGTAATGATGAAGAAAATAGACCAGTGGCTTGGGACGAGCCTTAGTTTTTGTCAGAGCTGGACTGAGCAGTCCCCCAAAAATCAGGTATTTTTCTCCAATTTGAAGTCATGTTGATTGCATCTTACGTGATGGTGACAATCATGGCTCAGATCAAGCTCCTTCAAAATGAAGTTCAAGGCTGCGCAGAAACAGAGGAAGCCATCACCGCTGAAGTTTGATCTCTGCAACCTGATGCAACCTCTGATGCTGTAAACAGATTAAAGGAATATATGAGAACATACATAAAGAGTCAATCTGCTCGCTAGCTCAATACCCCGATTGCTTTTATTGGGCTTTCTGAATTTAACAAAGACCCCTAAGTATATTTGTTGTTGTAGGGAGCTTATACTGTTGTTTCAAAAAATATATTGGCAAGGACTCATGAATTTCCCACAATACCTAGAACCTGCGTTTTCCAGGATGCTGTATTAGACTGTTGGGTTACCAAGCAAATGAATTTTAAGCATGCCTAGTGGGGAGGGAAGATATAAATGAATAAGTACCAGATACAAAGAATTAAATAAGCATGCAAAATCGGTGCCTATAAAATTTATTTTGTCAGTATTCCATAAAATGGTTGTCCTGCTCTGGAGGGATGATATGTGTATTTCTTCTCCATTGTCCCCTTTTCTCTCCCCATTAGAAATGTTACCTATCCATCTCAAAACTGTTAGTCATTGCAATTGTCGTTTAAGAGAAACGCTTCATTATCTTGCCTTGATTCTTTTTCTTTTTTTTTAAAAAATAACAAAATTCTATAAGATTTTAGTCTGACACTTAAAAAAAAGGTGCTAATTACCACTGATTTTCAGTGAAACTGCAATTGATACACTTAAAACCTTAAAAAAATTCCCAGCCTCTGGAGGCAAGCTGTGAGATATCTCATTGATCGCCCATGTGCTTGCTTGTACGGGGCCAAAACTGGAGGCAGAGCCCGGTTCCCGCACAGAGGGAGCCGTGCTGGGGTTTGCTTTATGCTCCGAGGCACGGTGGAGGAGCTGGGGCTGGCTCCTCCAGAGGCGATCGCCCCGTGGCCGGTGGTGGGTCTTTGTGTCGGGGACCGTAGGGCTCCCAGCCTTTGTCAGCGCTCCCGTCTGCTCCTGGGACTTACGACAAACCGAGTAATTAAAACATTAAAGCACCATCCTGCTACCGTTGGATTTAATTGCAATGCGAGGAGGATCATGCCCACTCACTAGTATTTCTGGGGAATAAAAAGAGATTCTTAACAAATTCAGCAAAACCCAGGAAGCAGTTCTTTGTAAGAATGCTGCAAAAAAAAGAAAAAAAAATATATTTAAAGGAAAAAAAAAAGGAAGTTTCTCATGTGTGGTTTTAGTGTGTTTTTTTTTTTTTCTTCTATTTAAAGTAATTTTGGACTCTAAAGAAAATACTGCCTGTTCCTGCACTAGTTAAAAGAGAGTCTGAGAACATTTCTCCCCAACATTATTTATTTACTGGCTCCTAGCTTCTCAGTTTTATGACTGATGCTGAAGGCTCTCCCTGCCTCTCATTCTCCAACGTACTTTGATCTCATTGATTGGTGAACATTTGCAGTTTTCTCAGGGACCGCCGTTGTAAAAACCTGGCTCTGCTGTGGATGAGAACGCTTGCAGCTGATACAAGCTGGATCTCTGCTCTGGTAAATGTGGTACCTGGAATAGTTTGGAAAGCAAGCTGAGCGTTCCCCAATACCTCCTCACTTCTTACCCAGGCACGGCTGGGAGCCCCACAAAAGACTAGTGGAAGTCCTCTCCAGAGAGGTATTTACGCTGTCTAAATTAGATTAGGCGGTTGGCTTTGATCTGGAACATCTCAAGTTAGCAAACTGTCTTTACAGAGTCGAAGGAGCAATGTGAATTTCTCCCATGTGTAATTCAGAAAGCATGAGTTGGATGCGTAAAGGTAGGTGAACGCTGCCCCAAGTAAGTACTGGGACAGACCAGGGAGTTGGTCCAGCTTGAAATTCTCAAAATATAAACAGGAGACGTGATTAAATACGACTTCGAAAACAGGGTGAGCAGTTGTTTTTTGGTGAGGCCATCTTAATTATTTTAAGAAGAAATCAAGGGTGCAGCCACAGAAATGACTGCAGATGCTTGAAGAGGAGCTGGTTGAAGCTCCCAAAGAATGGGGACCCTATAAGGACCGTATATGGGACCAAAATTCGCTGCTGTGCGCTGGGTAACAGAGTGGCTTTTCGAGTACAGTAATTCGGGGTGGAAAGTCTCCCACGTGCTCCTTTTCCATCCTGGTGCAGCTGACAGTCTGGCCATGAACTTTTTAGTGAAAAACATGCCGTGAACTCATATGAAATAGTTTTTTGGGAGCGTTGGGGATTTACCGTGTTGGGAAACTGCCTACAAACTGATGTGATGATGATGATACTTATTAATATCCCCCGTTCATACAAACAGCCCCATTTACCGCGGTGAATGTGGGCTGTGCACGTGTCTGAGAGGTTTTGTGCTGGGTTTTGAAGTTGAAATCTGTTTCATTTTGTACGAATGTTTCTCATACATATGGCATATGTTATTTTCTGCCTTGACTATAAAAGACAGAAATCCTAAACCTTTAGAAAAATGCATGGCAAGGACCCTGCGGGTCCAACTGCGACCCATCGCAGCAAGGAGATGGGGACGCTGCTCAGCCAGCGCCATTGTTCCCAGGGCTCCGAATTGCGGCCGGTCTCGTATATGGCAGGCTCCTATATATATAGGCACATGGGTGAGCTAAGGATGGCGTTCCATCCGCGATTCTGAATTTCCTGGGTTTTGTGGATTTAACTTATTTGAACACAGTTTTCTGTGATTTAATATAGAATTATTTCAGATCAAAAACTGGTAGGAAAATAGCTGACACTCTTTTTGCTGCTGCTTCCCCCCTCCTTTTTAAAGGAAAGAGCTTTATCTTAATTAAAGTTTAATTAAGGATCACGTTTGGCAGTACTTTTCACACCGATCTACACCAGCAGATTTTCTAAGGCTTAACTTTATCGTGCAGAAAATCCTCTTTTATTACTCCCAACCTGTTGTAAAAGCTGTTGGCACAGAGCGATGGCTGCTTCATTCAGTGGCCTTGTTTGCCGCTGGAAAATTCCCAAGTCTCTAGAGATAGCACCACTGTGGTTCAATTTAATATCTGTCCTATCACTACAAGACTCTAGCTCATTATTAATGATACTATTCATTAATTTCTTGTTGGGCTGATGTTGTTATTTATTAAAATATTAAAGAAAGCTCCTGAGACACATACATAATGAGGGACACCTCCATTTCACGCGCTATACCAGCTGAGGGAATGAATATAGTGTAGGTTCGCCCGCACCGCCATACTACAGCCCTCCCTCATTAGTCCTGCTACATCTCTGAGTGACACTGTAAATTCATTTTGTGCGCTGTCCAATCGGAGCCTAATACAAATGTGGGGCTCTTTTTTTTAATGAGCCATTCCTATGCAAAATGAATTGACTACTGTCTAACTCATCTAATCTGCCTGTATTTGGGGGAAGGACTAAATTGCCTATATTTATATAGGAAATAAATAAAAGCCGACATATTTTTCCCTTTTCAGTCTTACATTTGGAAAATTTCAGCGTAATAAATTCTACATTTTAAGAACCTGCCACCTTAGTTAACTAAAGCCTAGCATGACATTTAAACGCGTGATAGTTGTATTTAAAAAAGCCTCGACAAGCAGTTTGTACACCGCATTGGTCATTTGATGTCTTTCCTCAGGCACCCAGGTACAGCCCACAGAAATTCCAAGAACACTTGATGTATGGCTCACCCTTTTAATCAGAGGGATTTCAGACCGCATCTGCTTTGAGCACACGAGGCTGGCCAGAGTCGAATGAAGAACCTGCGTATGGCAAAATAAATCAAATAAACTTGTAATTAATTTAGCGATGATGTCACGCTTTTATTTGCGTTATCGGGAGAGGGGCTATATCTTTTTTGGCTGAATGAAAATGATGAAATCTGCATAACAATTGAGGTAGCATCTGAAGGTAAAGTTTTAATTTGTTCTATATGGTTGTTATTTTCACCCCACGCAAATAATTACTGTGGTGAAGAAATACCTCACTGTTTTAAGAGGATTAAGTGGGCATAATTGCAGCCTGTTTTGATCCCTCTTTTAATAATGGACCCTCTCAATCCACATCCCGTACAGCAGCTTTGTGTGGATCGAAGGCTGCTTCCAAAGCATTTATACGCACCTAGCAGGTCTTTGTACTGTAAATTTATAGTCATTTGTTTCTGAGGAAAAAAAACGTGTTACCTTGGTACTTCAAAGCAGAAGATATATGGCACAGCACCCTTAGTCCCAGGGAAAGACGAAATAACCGCGGATGCCTGGCACGACGAATTGTAATGACATAGTAACGGGCCACTGAACGCACTGGTGATATGGCAGTGAACATTTCTTTAGAAAATGAACTTCTGGAAGTTCTTCTTCCTTTTCTTCTCATCACGAAATATGAATTTCCTGAAGTGACTGCTATATCACTTCAGTAATGTGTCTGTAAATTTAGAAACTCCCCTTGTTTAAACACATAAGTCCTTTATTATATGTTCCTTGCTAATAGCCTGGTCTGGCCTCATGGATTTATTCTTTAACTTTGATTTCTTTTCTCAGAGATGACCCTCAGTTAATATATTTACAGATCCTGCATTTGTGCATTTCATTAAGCAGTTTTAGTTGCACTCTGTCTGCGGCGGATCTGTTGTTTTCGGGTGACGTTTCGGAGACCTGGGCATGGGGATGTCTGGCTCAGCCCTGCAGCCACGGCGGTCAGGGTGAAACACTCCTTAAGAAGGTTTCTAGTGGAAGTGTCGTCTTTAATGCGATTTTATAATCCCGTGCAATGGATTTAACGCGCGGACCGCTTGCATTGCGTAATGCCTGCATGATCCCGCGGTTCAGAAGGAGCATTCGCTGGGAGCTGGCTTGCACCGTTACGATCTGCCCTGCGAAGGGCAGTGCACAGGTCCTGACCCGCTGCCCGGTGTCTCGCGGTGGCTGCTGGTGGCCTAGGCCAGCCAGATAGGACGTGGTTGTCCATGCTGCAGCTGCGGATGCTCCTGTGCGGGACACGGGCGGTGCAACCCTCCTGCAAGGAAGCCTTGCCCGTGGCGGTGCCCGGTGGGCTGGGGTGCCTGCACCGTGCAGCATCCTCGGGTCTGGCCTGGGGTAATTAACACTCATTTGTGTGAGGAGGGTTTGGCTGAAACAGTTGCAAGTGAGCATTTTTTACACTTTTTCCTGGTGTGGTGGGAAACGTTGAAGGTCTGTCAGCCTGAAGGGGAAAGTTCAACAAATTTATGTTTTTCCCCACAATTTCATAACATTAAACATAAAGTATTTTACCAGGCAGTCTCGAATTTGATTTTTGGATAAACGTTGTGAAAGGATGCTTCCTGAAGATGCCCCATGAGTGTTTTCAGAAATGACATGTAGGTTTTGAGGTGGGCATGGCTGCCTTGCAGGAGGATTTTCCACATGCCTTTGAGAGCTTGATCAAGTAGAATCGTATTTTTGATAACTCGCTTAATACTCTGTTCACACCGTCAAAATCTCTGTAATGTGCATACAGAGACTGTGTGTGACTTGAGGTCAGCAAATGAGATGGTTATGGACCAGGAGGATCTGTGGGTGAAATTTTAATTTTGCCTGGACTGAGGAAAAGTCTGTTCTGAACCTAAAAATGAAGGCATGCCACTTGGCTTCACGGAAGGTATTCTGGTGCTCCTGTAAGAACTGTAACCTGTGCTTTGTGCTCAAAGTCAAAGCTCAATATTATTAATGATAATTAAAAAGATTGGAAAGTCTGGAGTCCCCCAGTAGCAAAGGATAGAGCGGAGTGAATAAAACTACTGAAAGGAAACAGGTTCAGAACGCTGTGTCCCTGAGATCTGAGAAAACCTGGGGAAAAAAGGAATCTCTCCCTCGCAGCCTCCGAGCATTGACATCTCTGACCGACCAGAGTGTTCAGACAAGTTTCTTCATGTATGTTAAAGATACTCAGGCTCTGATCATCTAAAGTAGTAAGGGTTTTTTTGGACTAATGGTTGAAAATCCATTGCACAATCAGAGTTTTTGGTCTGTTGTCTGGGGTTACTTTTTCAACGCCGTTCCCTCGTAGGGGTTTTTTTGGCCCACCATTTGCTCGCACAGGTACAGAGCTGCAGTATTGCCGAGTCAGCTGTAAGAAAAATTATGGGATCACACCCACGAATTTGCTAAATAATAATAATAAAAAACCTTTGCATGCTTTTGTCTGAATAATACATTTCATTCTCTACATTTACCTTTTCAAGCCATTATAGGGTGCTTCAAGCTTCTCTTGCCAAAATGAGCCCCAGAACATACTTGTAATTTGTCGTATTTGTATAGCTCTAGAAGCATCCACAGTCATGTGATATTCCTAGGCTCATGGTTAAAAGTCAGTAGCGCTGGAACTGTTAAGCACCACTAAATCCCCGGCTCGCCTCCGAGTTGTCTGCGCTGCGGAACTGCCAGCGCTGCACCCAGAGTCCAGCTGCAGCGTCCACGGCAAATCCGCACCAGCAAATGCGTCCGGAGGGCAGTCCTCGCTGTGAAATTAAATAACTACTGTTGCTGCTTTCAGAGGGACCAGGGTATTTAGTGCAGTGCTGTAATTAAATAGTCCCATCCATTTGATCATGAAAAATCATTTGTGAATTGTTCCGTGAGAAACCATCACAGCAATATAACATTTTTATTTCAAAGGCTGTGATTTTTTTCTTTGGCTTCTTTCAATTAACTGTTAAAGGTTTTAATCTGACTCTGTGATGTGAGCTTTTACTGAAAATACGTTGCCAAAGCCAGCGGAGCCCTCGGCACTGCTATTGCATGTGATTTGTGGGAAGGGACAATTTGCTGGAGGTCTCTGAGGCTCTGTGGGGAGGGTTAATAACTCCTGGAGAGGTGGAAGAAAAGAAAGAATTTTGTCTCCTGCAACCTGCAAGACTATGAAATGTTTCCAAGTGTAATTTTCTTGAAGTTAAAGTTGAGGTTATTAAGGTTCACTTAGCAGATAAAGTTTGCCACAATTTTCTTGGTCTCTATGATAAGATGACAAGATTTCTAATTTATAAAACCAGAACAGTATGTTGGGGGCTATGAACCATGCTCAAGAGATACACTGAGCTACTTCAAGCTCTTCTCTTTCACACGTATTTTTATTTACAAGGAAATTTGAAAGCAACGTGCTTGAACTTCACTCAGTAACCCCTCAGAGCTGGTTTCAATTTGTTTGTCTTTGTAAATAGCCTGTGGTATCTGTATAAGCGCCGTGAAGGACGGCGAGCTGGGAGGCTTGCTGACAACACGGCTCGGTTTCGGCTGCTGGCACCCCGGACCTGTGGCGTTACTGAGTTTCTGACCGTTTCCTAATGGTGTCTCTGTTGGAACTGCTGGGAAAACAGGTTACCTTTGAAAGAACAGCAGGCTGATATCAATGTGGAGGAAGAAAAGTGCTTTTATATGGAATTTGGAGGATTATTACATTTCTGACTTCATGACTTTCGTTGCATTCGTTGTGCTGGTGCTTTACAAAAAAGGAAGGGGTGCCCTGTGTAAATGTGCAGTTATTTCATGACAAAGG
Source organism: Balaeniceps rex (assembly GCA_013401315.1). Taxonomy (NCBI): domain Eukaryota; kingdom Metazoa; phylum Chordata; class Aves; order Pelecaniformes; family Balaenicipitidae; genus Balaeniceps; species Balaeniceps rex. The sequence goes on along the minus strand of VYZW01030693.1, from coordinate 154,872 downwards.
TATAGGAAAAGCACACCCAGGATTTCTGGGGTGTGTTGCAGATGACGGACATCTCTTGAATTTGTAACGGCATCATTATAAAAAATAACCCAAACAGAAACGTAAAGTTGAGCCAAAATCTGCCTCGTTTTATGTTCTCCCTCAGGAGTGCTAGCAAGAAAGCCTTGCTGCTGCCTTGTGGGAAGTCTGAAGCCCTGGGCAGAAGCGAGAGCGACTGAGCTTGTCCTAACTACGACTGCTGTGGGGTTAAAACATGCTAAAATGTTCTGGATTATAATCCTATAAGAGAGCCATAAACATATCATGTTTCCATTGTTTTGAATTTATTTGAGGCTAAATAACACAAATTCTACTGGAATTTTAGGAGGATGCATGAATTCTGCGGCTCCTCTTCGCCCTCTCCACGCACGCACGTGGCAGGTCAGGTGCTGTACTGTTAGCAGCGTACCCCAACAAAATCTGTTCATGCATGGGTCTTGAGGACAACGCACGCAGCTAGAGTCCACGATCTGTCACGTCCCTGAATTTCTGAGGCATAGGTCAGCTATACCAGTGCAGAGTTTTAACGTTAAGTTTTACAAAGGCTCCCGCTTCGGTCTCCCTCCACCTCCCGCCACCCAGACCGAGGAAGCCCTCCTCATCCGGCCTCCTGCCCCAAAACTTCTGCATCAAAATTGCAGTTTCCATCTGATCTGACAGACCTCCCTTGTGCGCGAGGCGCTCCTGCTTTAGAAACTCATGAGCTGGGGAGTCAGCTGTGCTGCCTGCAAAGTTTCCCTAATAACTAATTACTGGTCCTTAAAAAGGTGCGGTTACTTCCAGTCCAAATGCACCCACCGTAAAACTGCAGGCTGTTGTTGGATCTTTTTAGCCTTTGCCTAGCAAATTAAGGAGCGCTTTGCTCTCAGGAACTTGTAACTCACACAAGTAATTTATGGTCAAGTCAATTCTTAACCTTCTTTCGAATAAACTCCGCAGGTTGAACTTCGCCTGTCTCTCCCTATGTAGCGTGTTCTGCAGACTCTACTCATTCCCGTAGCGCTTCTCGGGACCTTTTTCAATTTTTCAACATTTTTTTTTCAAATGCGGACACCAGGAGAGGATAGATTGTCCCATTAATGGTCTCGCTAATACCGTATGAGTTGATAAAACCACCTTCCTATTTCTACTTGATATTCCGTTTCCTGTCACTGACATATTAGATTAAGAACTAGAGAGAGCAAGGAAAGTTATTTCTGTCTTCTTGCAGTTTTATTAGTGCAAGAGAACAGCTACCTTTCATATCAGCTATGTTTGTTGTATTAATGAGGGGAAAATAGCCATTAACTGGCCTTGAGCATGTACTTGAATTTCAATAAGTGGTTTCTTTGCATAACCAAGAACAGATTACAGACCAGACTTAGCAGCTACTGGATGTGGCCAATTTTTTCATTTGTAAGGTTTTCAAATGCTAAGGGTGGATACATTAAATTAAATACCTGATCATTTAAATCATCCAGTATTTGATTTTTAGGTCTTACTGCTTCATCCAAGCTAAAGATGAAAAGAGAGCCGTTAAAAATGTATAAATACGCTCAGTTACTCAGCCATCTCTAATTGCCTAATACCCCTCCACGCATTACTTGGAAGAAGTGGATCATGGCTTAAGAAGACTTAGGTATATTCCACAGATAAAATTTATTGATTTCTTGAACAGGTCTCCTGGTAGAAGAAAGCACAAAGACAGTAGTATATCTAATATAGCTATTTAAATTCTCAGAAACACCTTAGTTTCAGATATAATGCAACCTTCTTGATCATTGCAGTACACTTAAATGTTGAAAAACACGCGTTCCCGCTCCTGTTCTGCAGAAATCAGTCACAAGAGCTCCAGGACGGGAAAATAGCGGCTGAGACTCCCTGGGGCAGGCAGTGCCTACCTTGTTTTGAATCGCACGCATTAGGAGCTTTACTCACTGCTGCAAATTGATTCTGAGTGCACCTCTACGTTTAAATCCTGCCTCCCCATTCCCAGGCGCTATCAGTCTCCGCTGGAACGTGGTCAACCCTGAGCACGCCTGCGCCTGCTTTTATGGGCCAGGGCAAGGCATTTACATAACAAACCAATATGGACTCAGATCCTTTTTGTTGGTTCTGTACCCCTAGCAGCACTATGTTTCTGGCTTTATTTTTCCATTCGCAAGCTGGAATGGGAACGTTTTGTGCATTTCACAGCTGAAGCCTTTCTGCTACGGTTTAGAGTTGCCCTAAGAGTGCCAACAAAATAAGCTTATGGCCTCAGTTTCTAATGAGCGATCGAGTTGCAATCAGTACAGCTAGAACCTGCTCAGCAGAGAGAGGGAGAGGGACGTGGCTGTGTTAATGTGTCCTGGTTATTATTTTCATTTTTTCTTTCCGTAACCGTAATATGTTATCCATACTTAAATTGGTAGGTGGAAATAAGTGGAGCCTCTTACTGAACTCTAACCTTCCTCAGTTGCACATGCCCTAGAGAATGGGGCGCTGCTTTTCAGGAGATAATAATTACAGCCAAAATGATGCTCCGCGAGCTTCCCTTATCTTAAATTAGGATAAGATTAAGGTCTAAGGAGTGTGTCTGTGCTAGGTTTTTGGAAATAATGGATGTCTAGTTCAGATTTCTTCAGCATTCCAGAATATTTATTTATTGTTGAGTTTTTACTTCTTGCCATGCACTCAACCTCTTATCTTTTATAGCTGAAAAAAAGTGAAAGTACAAATCTATGTTTCTCAAGTTAAAAATTTGGTTGATAGGTGTTTCAAAGTGTGGATTTATATGTATATATAGCAGTCCTTCTTCCAGGCATATTTGGTTTTGAAAGACATTTTTACCAAGAAAAAACATATAGATAGTAGCTTCTCTGTTTAAAGTCACCGTATTAATTCTAGAGTTACACAAAAATACGCAGGTTCGTATTCAGGAGGCGTATCTGTTACATGTAGACTCTTCATGCCATCAAACTTTAACGCTCTCCTAAATTTTAAATTAAACAAAAAAATGAGTAAAACTTTCAGAAAGTTGCAGGAAAAAAACCCCACACGACTTTGCCTATTTACCAAAGCCATCTGTATGAAAATCATTTTTATTCCCTTCTTTTCAAACTCAATGTACATATGTTATGTGACTGTAATTACGCTCCTCAGGGTGTGCAAGGCAAAAGGTGGTAGTCAGGTGAAAAACAGCACTGGGAGATTGATGATACTGTGTTTTGCTAATACAATGCAAAAGATGCTAAGAGATTATGACGCTCACATTTGCCTGTTCTATTACTGTGGTCTAAATGTTGTTTCCTCAGTGACTTCTGAACTGATATTTCGCTTATCTCAACTGTCTTTATTAAAAAAATGATTAAAGCCCCCCAAGAAAAATGAAAACAGAGGAACAAAATAATCTCACCCTCATTTTCTATGAAACCATTTAAAAGGCTCTCAGGACATTGTTTTTCATCTTCAGATTAGAGGTGTGTGCTTATTCAGATAATCTCTTCTGCATACATGATGGGCTAATACTACCTAGCAAGATGCAGAAGGGAGGTTGAAGATGTGAAGACAACTAAAGCAAGCAAGGTTCTGACGTACTTTTAATTGAGCAATAATGCACTATTGTCCATTAGTTTCCTGAGGACAAGGTCAGGTAAAAAAAATTAAGAATAGATTTTAAATGTAAGCAAGTGGTTTTGCTTGCAGTGTAAGTAGGTAAGTAAGTGGTTTTGATTAGCAGTAGTGGATTATAAGGTTGGCACGTCATTTATATCCTGATGACGGACTGCATTCTTGGTTCTGTAACATACTCGAAGGCTGGAAGATCTGTTAGTGTTAATCTGGGCTGATATTTTATAAGCAAGACATGTTTCTCGATTGTCAGGAGTTCTTCAGTTACCTGATCCTGGGGCGGATTGAATTTAGTGTCCACTCAGCACAGAAGAGACTTCGCTTGGTGTGGTTGGACAGTCTTCACTGCTGAGCCTCCAGCTCGGGAGCAGCCAGCGTTCCTGTTTCACACACACAGTTCCCCATATTATTTCCCTCTGCTCCAGGTTTCCGTGGATCCAAACTGCGTCCACGCGTGGCAGGTTGAGGGTGCAGCCCTCCTCCCCACGGCGGAGCTTGAGCAGCAGCAAACCTCCCACATCGCTGAGATCAGAAAGAAAACTCATTCGGTAGGGAATGGGAATATGTTGCCTTGTGCCTCCTTGCTTTTCAGCATCCGACTGTGTTGTGCATTCTCCTTCTCCACCCCCTTCCTCCCTTCCCCATGCAAAGGCTCTCCAAGAAACCAGGCTTGGGAGCACACAGGTAGTGATTCCAGGCCATTAGGTACTAGTCTTACACCTTTTTCATCGTTGCTTGTTTTCTTTTAATGAAGAGAACTTGCACTTCCATGAATATAACAATGATCAGTCACTGCATTCAAGATTTATTCAAATCACCTTCTTATTGATGAGGACATTCGGCCAGTCAAGGGCGGAAGGGATTTTGGTTGTATCTTGGAAAATGAATCAGTTTCTCCTGTGACATTTCAAGCGGTCGGAGATACTTGGGTGAGCAAGAGCTCTGTAATGGTCTGGCTGGTAACGGAGGAACACGGTGTGCAGAGAGAGGGTGGGAGGAATGTACGTTATGGCTTCTGCATCTGCTGTTTTGTTTGCTTTTATACTGTGGGCTCTTCGGGGTCAGTAACCATCTTTGCTGTGAGCTTAGTGCATTGCATAGTGGATTTCAGTCCCCTTTGACAGTTTTGCATGCAAATATCGAGTAACAATGATGGCAACGAGTTGGACAGAAGAACAATGATAGTTCTTAGCACCATTTCTGAGCCTGGAGAGGCACTGAGCAGAGGACCATGGTGTTACGTCTTGACAAAATGCTGGAAAATGATTGCACCTGCACTAGTTTTCTGAACAGTTTGACGATACATGCATGGAAAACTGTGGGTTTTCTGTTCACAAATGTTCCCAGGTGAAGACTGATGCCTGGGTGTATTTGGAATATCTTGTTGTGTCAATCATTTGGGAAATTGTTTTCCCCCAACAAACAAGAGTCATTGATGTTAAAAAGCTGGGGAACATGCCCCAGGATCTTCATACAGCTGCCCAGATACAGAGTTGTGCTGGAGAAGAAGTAATAGCCCACTGATACAACAACAGCACACAACCCCAAACTTTTAAAATAAAATTGATTAAATATATGGCTTTCTTTCACCTTGTTGTTTGCTGTAAAAACCCTTCACTTCTGGAATTTGTTGATAAGAGTGTTTTCTGGCGTTACACCACCTCGCCGTGCCACGTGAGCAACCTGATGGTTATTAGGCCAGTTTTGACCTCACAGCATTTGTGTTTTCCCCAGCGTAAGTCTACGGATTTACACTGGGAGAAGGAGTAACTGCAGGATTTGGCAAGATCTTTTGCATCTCTCAAACTATCACCTAGCTGTGAGTCTGTGAGGTGACGAATTGGATGTTAAATTCACGGGGGGAAAAAGCCGGTAATTCTGTAAGGAATGCAATGCCTGACTCCTTCGGTATTGTCTCAAATACGCTGCAATATCCCCTTTTACCTTTGAACCCTTTGGTCTGCTGTGGCAGCAAGGCATCGAGGCTCCCACCCGAGCAGCGTGGGCAGGTTTTGCCGCCGTACCACGGGTCGTCGTTTAGGCAATCCCCTGTGGGTCAGCCACCCCTGTTTCGGTGATGCTTGCTGGTTCACAGTGGATGGGTCGGCTGTGGACCAGACCCGGAGGAGTCCTGGAGAGCTGAGCTAAGCTGGTTCGGTGGCACCTCCTAGTTTGCGCAGTCGCTAGGAAGTCTCGGCTTTCTGATAATCCTTGCCTTGTTGCTATTTGTAAATTGTTTAATGTTACTGTATGTTAAACATTTCCTCAGAGGTCATGATTTTCCTAATGGAATTGCAAAGTTGTTTCGTTTGACGATGCTATGAAACACTCCATTACTGATTTTTTTAACTTTTTCTTCTTTCTACTGCGTGTGAATGTCCTGCCCTATCTTTTGTGGCAAATATTAACCAGGGCACAGCTTAACACTTGAGTAACATTCATTTTGGATTCCCGTTCCTTATTTGCAATGAAGCGCAGTCACTGAACAAATTGCTATAGATCTGTTTCACGAACAGCCCGATTTCAATAGCGTGTTTATAACAGATGTCCCTAAAAATCAAACAGAAGTAGCCCACACATTGTAAGCTGCAAAATTATGAAATTAGGATGCGCTTACATCAGAAAGCACAGAGTTTCTTACAGGTAACGGTACAAAGTGACTTCTAGCTTACACAGAAATAATTTGGAATTTCTTGACAGGTCGCAGTTGTGAATTTGTATGATTTGCTTTTCGACAAATGGGTATTTCTGTGCACCTGGTCACAAATGTTACATGTATTTTGGCTGGGTTTCTTTGTTTGGTTGGTTTTTTTGGTTGGTTTTTTTGTTTGTTTGTTTGTTTTTTTTAAGGAGACATCCTTTTAATCTGCTTTATAACAAACAGATTATCCTTTCAAAATATCTGGTGACCCACAGTTTCTCATTTTGCAACACGCGCCATATTTTTCTCATGTTTTAGTTATAGGGAAATTCCTAGAACTGAAAAGTGGGCAAGCTTTGCTGTTTCCTCAGAATCTGGAGAGCTAATATGCTTTAAAAAAATTCTCCCAATAGGTATTCAATTCCTACTGCAGGCAGGCATTTTTTCTCTATTTCTGATGTTGGACTAACAGAGATGCTTTCAAAATTTCTCAGTAGCTTTGCACCCAAAATATCAGTGCCCTTATTTTGACTCAGGTTTGATTAGGACGGCTGTCACTTATTACAGATTAAAATCGCATTCAAAGTCTCTGCGTTTTGAGCTCTGCAGTAATCCAGGCAAAATCGCCATCACACATCTGATTCTGCACCCCCTTTTTTTCTAAAGCTTTTTGCCACCTGCGTGGAACTCCTGCTATCTGATTTTTTTATATGCTACTGCCATTAGACTGAAATGATTTTTCTTCAGTTTGCTCAAAGACAGATTTAAAGTCAGGTCCCAGAGGTAGCAGGAAAGTCGATCCCCTAAGCTACTCAGTCATTGTTTGCTTTTTTACATGTAATATCCTATTTCTAAGCCAGAGTGTAATTTAAAATACAACACGCACTACATAAATACGTCCTTTGGAAATTTTGTAATATGGCATTTAATGGAAATTAACAGCTTTTATTGTCATGTTTTGTTGCACCCCCAACCTGAACAATGGCTAAATCTTCTTGATATTATTTAGAAATATTTCTCAGGTTTTTTTTTTGTCCGAGTTCCTTGACTTTAAATCAGTGTGGCTGTAATAACGCTGTTGAGCTCATTTAAAATATAGCCGAAGATATATAATTTTAAGTACGGTAGTCCACCTAAGAATTAAATCTGCATCTCTTCCCCATTAGTTATGTTTTAATGCCACTTGAAAAGACACAGATCTGGAGGGAAATAGCAGTTAAACCTTCGTATGTATTGCAGGGCTGAGAACAGCAAAGGGTTACTTTAGCCCAGGCATTGTAAGTACAAGCAACAGGACTCCATTGGCTTTAATTTGTCCATGTCTTCCATTTGATACTACCAGTATTAATAGCTTTGCAAGGAAATTCTGCAGTCATTAATCATAATAATTAATCAGATCCAATTATATTGCATATAAATGCGAACAAATTGCTGAAAAAATAATGATCTATCACCAACGTGTCACAAGGAAAAAGAGACTAAAATAGTAATTAGAAGCAGGGATTTAGTTGTGTACAAGTACTCTGCAACTGATTTTAGCAGTATGATGATCTGATGATGTAATTAGTGGAAAGAAAGTCTAGCAGGCTTTTGCAGCAGACCCCTTAATGACTGTGCAACTCGAAAAAAAAAAAAAATCCTTGTATTAGTGACTGTTTTTACATTCACCACTAATTCCATGTTTTTTACAAAGAAGATGAGAAAAATATGGCTTCGGGCATTTTAGAACAAGTTTGCCTTGATATACCTCAAAAATTTTCAAAAGCCCCTCTAAAATTGGGGTGAGGCAGCAGCATTCCCCCCCCCCCCAGTAAAAAGGCTGCAGTGTGGTATGGATTTGTACGGTTCAATGGGAATATTCCAGTGGAAATATTCTGTAAAAGGGACCCATATTTTCATTTCACTGCCACGCACTATAAAACCAATTTCTGTTCAAAGCAGCAAGTTGTTTGTTTTCGTTTTGGTTTTTTTTTTTCCTTTAAATCGTACTTGCGTGTGGCACAAGATGCTCCACTGCAGTTTGTCAGCTCCCGGCCCCCCCTCTCCCCCAAATCCATACAGCCGCTCCTCTCCCTCCGAGGCAGGTTTTCAGTGGGGCTTTCAGTACAGCATAGCTCTACAACGTGCTCTGCTCTTGCTATGCACACTGCTGATTAGCACACATTTAATGAGTATTAAACCATCCTTTTCAGGAAAAGCGTGCCCAGCTCTTTCAAATGTTCCGCATTGGTCCAGTGGATTACACTTGAAACAGTTAACTGAAGATTGATGAGCAGTTTTATGACAGATTTTCTACTTGAAAATAAATGTTAAGTTCATCATAGTTTTCAATACTAAGCACTGCACTTTACTGCCTTTGATCTCGGTGTTGTGACTACTACAAAGAAATAAAACCTTATCTTACCTTTTCCAGCATCTACCGCAGAAGACCTCAATAATGCATAAGAACATCTGGAAGTACGGTAATTTCAGCTATCAGAGATAAGAATTGACACAAAACAGGTAAACCCTACAAAGTCATCGTGTTGAAATGAGCTGATTAAGGTCTGGCAACATAAAACATCATGTGTAGTGTTTCCATGCTTGCTACATCTTCCCATTTTATATATAAAAAAAGGAATGCCAATTATTTAATCCTTCTCAGTATGGTTAATAGGTTGATTAGCTGGAAGCTATATTATATTTTTACATAAAGAGACAGAAGTGACTGCAAATCTATTGCCGTATACATCTATTTAGAGTTAACTGTGAGTTCATAGAAAATACATGGGCATAGTAAACAGGGGTTTGAAATGACAATTTTTTACTGGTTGCAAGTGCTAATTGCTAGTTTCTCAAGGGTATAGAATTAATCACCTGCTAGATTTACAGTCTCTAGGTTGAGACCTGAGGATGGAGGCAATAAGAAAAGCTCTTGAGGGACATATCATATGGTGAGTCTAAATATCAGTCTCTATGCATATGTAAATTGGCAACAAAGTTTTTTCAAAGCTCAAGTATGCTAATTTCAAACAGGCAAGACTAAAGCTAGCTTTTAGCAGCTGTTTAACGTCTGCCTGTGGGTGGTAGAGAGAGCTTAAAATACAAGCAAACAGTGGTGCATAAGTAATTAAGCAACATTTTGCTGGGCATAAATAATTCTGTTTATATTGCTCTTTGAAGAGTATAGAATACAAAATAACAGATCAAGTGCACCTTTGGTCACCAGAGATTAACTGCTCTTCCTCTTTGCCTTTCCTTTGGTTTCACATTTTTTAGGGAAGAATTAAATGAGGGTCAACGCGACTCTCTGTCATTTGTATATTAAAGGACTTCGTTTAAGACTGCAGCAAAACAAATGCTTAAAAGTTTCTAACGTGCCGTATTAACAGTTCAACAGCTATTCTCCCATAATTTCGCTTCCTCGAATAAACTTCCCTTACGCTACGAAGTGGGTCTGAAATGGACATTTATCTGGTTTTAGAGCACTGCACTTTCACCAGATTAGACAAAGTTGATAAAATTATGCTATATGTGCTATTTTGTTAAATTGTAAAAACCAGTGAGTCAACTCGACTATTTTCAAGGTCATAAGGCTGTTGATAATCCATAAAACAAAATAGCCTGACTTTTGCAGTTGTTATAATTTAAATTATTGCACGCATTAAAATAATGGGATAGTTGCCATTACGGTATTCTCCTAAAACCGAGAGTTACTGAAGTGACTGAACACAAAATGGTCGTGTAATTTTGATAGCTGCTCTGAACTAGCCGAATTGACTAAAAAGCTTGAAAAACTAAAACAGAGGGATTTAAAAAATATCTCATTTGTTTCAGTAAAGACCTTGAAATTAATCACAAGGAGGATGAAAGATGTAACATGATTTGGAAACATCTAGTCTGGAAAAAAGGATTATAAGTACTAGCTGTGATAAGAGTCGGGATCTTAAAACTTGGTTTTGATTAAATGTTGATGGTTTAAAGAATTAGTAGTTAAAAGAACTAGTGGTTCGTAGCGGAAATCCTCTGTACCTCTGTGCCGTGTTGCTATAGCAAAAGCTAATGCGAACATTACTGCCGCTTGGACAGGACTGCCGGTGCCAGTTTGCTGTCCTGGGGAAGGCAGACAGCTCTCGGAGAGGAACAAGACGTGCTCGTGCAGCAGAAGCGCTGACTGCAAAAGTGCTTGGCATCCGCAGAGCGGGGCTCGTGCCCGTGCGCGCCGAGAGGTCTCTGCCGTGCGGGGCTGTGGGGGCTGCAGCCGCTGAACGGGGGATCTTGGGGCAGCCGGCGCGGGCAGAGGCAGGAGGCCGGCGTGTCGCCTCTCTTTTTGACATTTCCATATTTCCTTGGAAGTTGGGTTTGGTGGGTTTCCCGGGAAGGTCCCGGCTGCAGGAGGGATTGTGCAGGGCAGGGGCCGCGCTGGGGGCTCGCTGCTCCCGGGGACCCCCGTCGCCACTCCCAGCCCCTCCTTGTGCTCACCTTGGGTTTGCCTTTCTGGAGCAGGACAACTTGGCTCCCAGTATCTTGTAATTCAGGCTTTTTTTTTTTTTTTCTCCCTTAGAATGTCCTCACCTATTTCTTTTAGTTTAATTATTCATTTCCTAATTCACATGCCTCTCCCTGCAGAACTTGTCTGGCAATTTGTCATTGTGGCTGAACAACGCTGCGTGGGTCAGAGCTGAGGTGTTATCGCTAGCGTCGAGACTGATGGGGGAAATGTTCTTTGAGCCCAGCCACCAACACAGCTCATTAAAGACCCCAGATGGGCCGTACTCGTATGCAGTGTTACAGAAATATCGCTTTACGGGCTCCAAATCAGGAGCGAGAAGTGGCGTGCAGAATTTGGAGATTCTGCATCTGTACCCGTACCTGCACCCGTGGCCGTTCCTGCCTACTTCAGAACAGGGACTCTTGCCCGCCGTTGTGGGGCCATCCCATAAAATGAGCATACGGAGGAGGATTTTGTCTGGTCACGGGGACCAGTGGTGCTGGAAGAGGAGATGAACTGGAAATACAGGTGCATGGATTCTCCAGGTGACCACGTAGGGAGGTGGCAGCCATGATGCTCTGGGTACGGACAGAAGAACGCCTCAAGGATGGGCAATATACTCTGTGTAAACATAACGAAACAGCGCAAGAAAATACCGATGTGAATGGTCCTCGAGACATTGAAGAAAACAAACTAAGCAGATTTTGGCTATGCCAGGTTCATGGTATTATATATTAAAACTCCGAGAGAGTTGAAAATTCAGCTTTTTGCTAAATTGCTGTCACAACGCTTGCCATGTCAGAACAAAGCTATTTGAAGTTGTTCACACATATTACTTTTCTCCATGTGTACTTTAAAAATGCCTAGGTACGTAATTCCTGAATGAGCACCCTATATTTGCTGTTTTGATTATAGCTGTTATTTTCTACCCCTTTTGCTAAGGTTTCTTCTTTTTTGCCTACAAATGTTACTTGTTCAGAGTTGTTTTCTGCTCTGAACCTCTTCTCTGTCACCTGCTCTGGGTGGTAGCAGCTATTCTGCCTCTCCACTTGGAGGAAGCCAGTTTTTCAGGTGTACTTTTGGTGCTCAGCATCAAGAAAGCGGTAGATAGCCCTAAGGACTGTCTAGCAATTGAGATATTTTTGGTTTTGTAATTATTTGGTCAGAGGAAGAGGTGACAGCTGTATTCATATTTATTTTTCATCTTAAAAAAGAGTTGGTTATAGCCTTCACTCTCCCCCCCAATAACTGAGCAGATACTCTTTTTTTCTCCAGTATTTTTGTTCTTTTGAACAAACAAAAAGGACCCGTCTGTCTGAAAGACAGCCTGTTGCCCCCATGGCTTTTTGATTTTGCAGGTGGCTGTCTCAGGCCGTAGATGTCAGGCGGGTTCTGAAGCCTTCCCCGTGCCAGGCGGGTTGGATGTGATTCCTCAAGCCCTCTCGTTTTTGTACTCGCGATGGTCAAACCTGCTCCGCCTCGCCTGGAGGAGTCTGCTTCTCCCTGGCTTTGTGAAAGATCAGGCTGTGTTCACCTGGGAAAGAGGCATTTATCGATCTCCTTAAAGATTTTCTTGTTAATCCAGGGCATTTATACTNAATAAAAAAAATTCCTATATCCAATAAAAAAAAAAAACAAAAAAAAAAAAAAAAAAAAAAAAAAAAAGGAAGGAGAGAAAAATAGAATTTGTAGCCAAACTGCTCGTTACTGGAAAAAGAGAATTCTTGCAGAAACATTTAATATAAACAGATTTCTTGCCAGATTTATGTGCTGGGCTTTCACTTTCACCATAGTTAGGGGATCTCAGAAAACTTTTGGGTGTTTTTCATTGACACAGTAAAATCCAGCGATGCAGGGAAGCCTTTCTTGAGACATTTCAGCTTTCGTTCCTGCCCATTTAGGCGCTTCTCTTTGCAGAGCACATCACTGTATTCAGGCTGTGCTCTCCTGCGTGTGTGCGTGCGGCTTCCTCCGGGCTCAGTAGGATTTTTATACATATGAGAGGAGAGAATTTGTCCCTCAGCTTATCTTAGAGTAAAAGGATCATCCGTTACTGAGGACAATACTGCAGCTCTGGAATACTACATTTTAATAGTATATCTGGAGAACAACATCCCGTATTGATTTTTCATTTTATTTTGTTTTTCCTCAGGGCTTTTTTATTGGTATGATTATGTGAGTTTGCTTCCACCTGCTACCAGGCACTTTCTTTCATCTTATAGGCACTAATTTACATAAAACCTAAAAGCAAGAGATAATAACCAATATTTGGCTATTTCATGATTTTTAAAATTGTTTTCATTATCAGGGAGAAATATTTCTGCGTAGCCTTTATTTCCTACTGAATTTTTGACTACTATCTGTAAAGTAAAAAAAAAAAGGGGGGGGGAATTTCCAATTTGTCTTCTTTTGACTAGTATTTTACATTTGCTTGAACATAAATGTTTTACAGTGAAAGCAACCCAATTAAAAGAAAGTAACCTGCTGCCAGTGCTGTTAAACTTCCGAATAATATTACGGGATTAAAAAAAAAAATCCAGTAAGCTAACAGTCCAGTTAGCTTCCACCTATCCTAGAAAGATTTCTTTCAGCTCTGAGAAACTTGCACATTATATCAAAAAAAAAAAGGCTCTCTTCAGCTGTCACGCCGCTGTGGCAGAATTTCGTTCTGTTCTCAAGAGCTTCCTTGTCCCATGAGTGCAAAGACAATAGTACACTATATAGAGAGCCAATAAATCAATTAGCTTTAACAGCCAGCGTTCAGGAAATGCATTTATTCTCTTCAATGAAAACACAGTTTTTACTTGTAGCCATACTTCATACTGTTAAGGTCAATTTTTCATGTGGAAATTAAATCCAGCGGATGAAAAACTGCTTGTATATTCCACAAAGCAGGAAAGAACTGTTCTTACTGATGTGGGATCACAAGTTTGTTTTATTTGTAATTATCCTTCTTCAGAGTAATTGAGATTCTAAACAGTGGCTAATAGCTTGGCTGTCTCAAATTACTACTGCCTGTAACTTTACCTTTCCAAAAATAAGTGAGCTTTTCAATTGCAACACAACTACTAAAGCCTGGGTCATTTTAGAACAATTAATTGAGAGAGGTGATTAATAGCTTAATAATGGGTTGCTCTGTAAGTGCAGGGAACGCGTAGAAAAGGAATATGCAATTTTGTATCCCTAAAACATCGCCTAATTGAAAACTCAGTGGTTAGCCTTCCATGCATGCGTGCTCTTTTGAGACCCTGGTTTGATGTCATCCGAGGCAACCGTAAATCTCTGCTTCCACTCAACTTCTTGGGTGCTGTGAGCGGAGCCACACGGAGGAGCGCAAGGCGTTGGACGGTGACCTGCACCTGAAGGCAGGTGATGTTGGAGAGCCTTTAAACACGCAACGTGCTGGCTGTGCAATGGTGCTCGGAAAGGGGTAGATACCACAGGTCCCATTTTACAGAGGGAGGTATGAGGAAGAGAATGATCATAGAATAGAATCACAGAATGCTGTGGGTGGGAAGGGACCTGTAGAGGCCATCCAGTCCAACCCCCCTGCAGTGAGCAGGGACATCTTTAACCAGATCAGGTTGCTCACAGCCCCGTCCAACCTCACCTGGAATGTTTCCAGGGATGGGGCCTCCACCGCCTCTCTGGGCAACCTGTGCCAGTGCTTCACCACCCTCAGGGTAAAACATTTCTTCCTTCTATCCAGCCTAAATCTGCCCTCCTTTAGTTTAAACCCATCACCCCTTGTCCTGTCACCACAGGCCGTGCTAAAAAGCCTGTCCCCATCTTTCCTAGAGGCCCCCTTGAAGCACTGCAAGGCCGCACTAAGGTCTCCCCGGGGCCTTCTCTTCTCCAGGCTGAACAGCCCCAACTCTCTCAGCCTGGCCTCGTAGCAGAGGGGCTCCAGCCCTCGGAGCATTTTTGTGGCCTCCTCCGGACCCGCTCCAACAGCTCCATGTCCTCCTTGTGCTGAGGGCTCCAGAGCTGGACGCAGGGCTCCATGTGAGAGAGGCCAGAAGAATTGACCAAGGCAACAAGCCTGGAGAAGGGGAATCGGGATTTCCACTCCTGTGCTTCTTCCTCTGCTTCAGGGTGTTCAACATCCGTATTCATGGGCCTGAGGGAAGCCTATGAGTGGCTCCCAAGGGGGAGAAAGGGAGCTGGAGAAGTGCAAATGTAAAGGGAAAAGAGCAAGTTTATTATCAATGGTCTTAAATTCTCTACATGGGAACCATCAGCTCCAGGTTGCAAATAAAAAAAACCCTACCAAAAAGAAAAAAGATTAAAGGAGAGCCACTACTCAAGACCATGCTGCCCAGGAAACCTCAGCGAGACACTAAAAAGCATGGTTCATTGCCTTGCTGAACGTACGGATGCTCCACGAGCAGATGCTCGCGCCAAGCTGTGGCTGTGGAGTGGGGCTGGGTTTGTAAACAGTTACCAGTCCCCTTGTATAAACTGGGGGTCATCAAGGGAGACGGAGACGGTTTGAGCAGAATAGGTCAGGACTCTCCCCGCCAAGTGTTTTAGGTCCTGAGCTGATGTAGGTGTGAGTCCTGCCTTCCACTTCTGCCCGCAGTCGGGAATAGCAAATTCTGTGCCTGAAAAGAAACTTCTGGTCCACTTTCCTGTTTCTGCCACTTTCCTGGTACAGGTCAAGGAGGTACAAGGTAAAATGTGTCTCTCCATGGCCATAGCACATCATGAATAACGTGTTCACACTTTCTGTGTCCGTGTAGGTAGTGGTATTATGCAGACATGCTTGTGTGCAAGATCAGCCCTGTCTGTGCTTTCTGGGGTGGTTTCAGGAACTTTTTGAAGATGTAGCTTCAAAGCCCCAGCTGAGTGACTGCAGAGATTGGAAGGACGGTGCAAAGGGCTGGAGCTACTGCTGTCTGCACCACGTACCATTTTGTACTGACTCACACGGTCTGCTCTGGGCTGTGCCAGCACAGGCAGTCGCGGGTCTTTATTTCTGCCCCCTTCATCATTTTATTTTATTTTTTTTCTGTGGACATAAATGATATTTACAGCCCTGGCAAGGAGCTGGCTTTGCCAGAGGACTTGGTGGGGGGTCTCAGACAGCAGCTAACTTGAGCTTCACCATTCTGGGTTGCGCTGCCTTCCTGTCTACATATAAAAATACATTAGAAGAAGGTGCCGTAGCTTGGTTTATGTGTGAGAATTGCAGTGGTGAGGATGCTTTGCTCTGCGTAGCTAGCCGTTTGTCTGCCCAAAGCCATGGGCTTAGCTTTTCTGGTTCAGATGGCCAGAGAGCAGCTGATGCAGGCACTTCACAGGGCTAGCAGGCTTCAGCCCTTTAGGTAATGGAATTCCGGAGCTTCTGATGAAGAGGAGGGAGTCATTGGTGAAGCTGCTATCACTGATAATTTGCCTTGAGATCTTTGTGTGATGGTTTTGGTGTTTTCTCATCCTAGATATACAAAGGGAGCAGAATTGCAGGTTGAAGCTGCACCGGTTTCTCTTATATAAACTGTGGTTTCGGGGTCTTGCACTGGCCGGTTGTGCAGCTTGCACAGGGGGTGGTTTTTTTGGGGGGTGTTTGCCAGCAACAGGCAACCTCCCCAGCCTGTGGCCAATTTCAGGGAAAGTGCTGGGGCACTTCTGAAATTATAAACCCTGTGCATTTTTTAAATAGTTCTGCCCAGGTTGTCATCTGCTGCTGTGTTTAATCTTTCCGGAACAGGCGGCTCAGGGCAGCTGCGAGTTTGGACAATTTAAAAATCTTTTTTAAAGGGACATAGTCATGCAGTGTTTATAGGACAAAAAATTCTTTACAGCCTTTGTCCTCGAACTTTTGCTGACCCTTTGTGTCTCTCATGTTTATAGATCTCAGTTTCTCACACAAATTTATCCTTGCTTGCTGCTACCCATGCTGTTTACAGATGAAACAACACAAATCCTTCCGGGGTCCCTTCCGGCACTTGTTCCTTGGGTCCTTATTGTAATGCAAAAGCCGACGCAAGTGATAAGAGTAGGCAGTCAAAATGAAACCGAGTCCCTTCTTTGTGTTCACGGGGAGAAGTGGAGAAGGTTCTGGTCCTGCTTCACCTGCAGAGAAGTAAGACCTGAGTCCATGCTGCGTGCTTCAAAACGATGAACTATAGTAAAAATATTCTTTATGCTTGGTAGAAGTTTAAGTTAACTTCATTTTAAAACCAGCTAACGCATTCATTTACGTTAATGAATGCATCTGAAGCTATAGCAATTAGTTGTAATTACCATTTGACTAGAGTACAGGTAGAACTTGGAGCGTGACTGTTCAGTCTGATATTTTTGCGTTTCCCATAGACAAAGCCATGTCTACGACATGTGAAGACGTTCTCCAATAGCAGATATTTCTGTATAGACTCGCACATTGGACATCAATGAAGAGATTCTAAAAAATTTCATGGAAAACGACTTAAAGGGTCTTGCAGCATCACGGGGGCAATATTCTTCAAATGGTGAACTGGTCTTGGGCAGCAGCTCCAGCATACAAACCGAGAGCCTGGGCTCTGCACCAGTCTTGCTCGTGCAAGGTTTAGGAGAGCTCGTGTGGCAGAGGACAGTAAGAAACAGCAGCCTGGGGGGCCCAGGGAGAGTGGTAGAACTTGTTAAGGAAGCTGAGCATGCCCTAGGTACCAGAGCTTTAGAAGTCACACTGGCACTGCAAGGGGGAAATGGGGTGGGAAGGGATTTTGTAAATCTCTGTTGCAGCAGTTGACCTCATGCTGAGTTTCCTCAGACTTGGGTCAATAATGAACACATTTATTCTCTCCTTTTTGTCTGAGAAGTCCATCAGAGAGAGTGAATGGAGGTAAATAGAATGGGGCTCTGAAAAGGAAGCAGAAAATAAGATTTTTATTGTAGCATTTGCATAATAATCATCCTGCAAAATTGCTTGGAAATAATAGGAGGAGGAGATGGAGATGAGGAGGTTAAGTAGGAGGACAGTCAATTTTTAGTCATGTTAGAAGTGGTAATGTTTTCTCCTCTCTTTGATACAAGGAGTAGTACTCCTCATGTAAAGAGCGGAGTTTATGGCCAGGTTACGTGAGAGATGTTAACTGAGCAAGGTGTGAAAAGCTAGAGGAGCAGCGTACTGTGACTCCAGCCGAGGAGATACCTGGTCGGGAGAGAAGACCGCAAGGTCATTATTCATCTGCATGTCGGTGTGTCCTTGATTTTTCTGTCGATGAGAGGTATGAGCCCTTCGTTTCTGGGCTGGACCTGCCTGCACCTGGGCAGCCGTCGCTGCGGGATGGAGGTGGTGATGGGTCTCGTCCCGAGCCATGCCTGTCCCAGGGCAGCTGCCTACAACCCCAGCGCCCAGAGCTAGAGACGGGTGTATTTTCCCTGAGTGTCAGAACACATCCCAAAGCAACGCGTCTGTGTTGACCAGCTGTGTGCTGGTGTCTGCTGTGAACTGCACGGGCGGTGTGAGCGGGAAATCCGGCACGAGGAGGGTCTGTGTGGGCCAAGAACAGTGCATGGATAACCAACCTCAAGGGCAGCTCATGTTGCTTGTGTGTAGGAATCTAACTTTTTTTGTGTGCAAAAGGTGAAGAACCAGGTACAAAGAACTCATTACACTTAATACATTTTAGTACGTTGACTATTTTACTGATTAATTGCCAGCCGACCTCCAGGTAGAACTCACTGTTCTGTTCAAAACAGCATCAGCTTATTTTTCCCGTTTTTTTTTGCATTTGATCTGTGCTTACAAATGGCGAGTGGCTCAGCACGCGCTGCCTTATCCCTCCAAGCCAAGGCGCATGGGTGGGCAGTGTTGGGATTAGGGACCATGGTGCCGGTTCCCACGCACGGACCCTCTGCTGTACTGCAGACCAGGGCAGCAGGAGACCTTCTGTTGTCCTGTTACAGGCAGATTTCTCACTTCTATGGAGTGCCTCTGAGGCTGTCATTTACATAATTTTTTTTCTTTCTTTGTGGTTTTTGTTTTCCCCTATTATTGTAATGTCAGCAAAGAACATTATTTAGAGAGAATTGACTCATTTTTTAATCATTTCACTGTTAGCAAATTCATCAAGCACCTGAATTTTCTTTATTTTTTCACCTTATGCCATCAGAAATTTTAATTTATGTAAAAATTTTAAGATTAAATACAAAAATAATGAGTAACCACAGCTAAACTGATAGAAACATGCTTGTTTATTTTATGCTAATTTTTTGACGACATTGTGAAGTTTGGAAAGACTTTAAATTCATGCTTGAAATGTATTGATTAGTGAGACTTAATTTTTCTTTAGCTCTCTCTGATAGCGTTGTAAATATTTTCATTTGTTACGCATAACAAAATATACATTAATCTGTCAGAATATAAATGGTTTTCTTCTGACCACTATGGCTTGAGGGATTTATTCCAAGTCGGTCATGTTACTGTTTGCCCTCAGGATGTATAATATATATTTTAAGGGAATGTGGATTACTGTAAGACACTTATATTATATGTGTGATTAATATTAGTGTTACAATGAATGAGGTCCTGTGGTCTTACTTTGCTCTTATAGTGACTTAATCATTTCTCACAACAGTGAAGTCATCTTAATAAAACATTCCATATAGTAGTTTGTTTTTTCTCAGATATGACAAATGCAGCCGCAGTAAGATGTGAATTTTCTGTTATTAAATATATAGTATCATGAATTTAATTTACTGTAAGACATGTACATGTTATCATTATGTAGCAGAGTGAAATTTGAATTCAAGCCCATTTCTCCTAGCCCGGGTGGGACTGGAAGGAAGACCATAGTAACCCAGTATATTCTTAAAGTTCATTTCTCAGCACAAGCGACGTCTTGCTGAAGTTCTGGATGTGGAATTTCACACGCTGAAAAAGGTCAGCCCTGTAGAGGCGTATTTAAAGTTTCATGTGTGTAATTTGCCAGGGTAGGCGCACGCTCGGTCCTCCGCATCCCCCAGGTTACAGCACTGCATCTTCTCTTTCTTCGCTTCGCTCCGCATGCGTGGTCCATCCGCGCTGGGGTAGCTATCCTCCTGCTGTCAGCAGGCGTGACACGAGCCAGCGTGCCAAAGGGTGGACATGTGCAGTCTAGTCTAAGCAATGAAACCCATGGTAGAATGGAGATTAAGGCCAGCTCTTCCCCTCCATGCTGTGCTCCTTTCTACACCGCGTCGAGAGCCCTGCCTCGCCAGTTGCAGGGTGGGGAGAAGTCCCAGCTCATTGCAGATGCTGTGGGGGCATGAAACATCTCAAGAGAAATTTGAATCCTCAGCACAGGCTGAGAGATGGCCAACGGGCAGTCTTCGCCCACCACCTTTCCCGAGCAACGTGGGAGATAGGTGCCACAGTGGCATTGTGAAGTCCAACCACCGCCGCATGTCTCTTCGTGGGTAAGCTGTTCTCTAACTAAATTATTTAGTCATATTACTTCCTAACCGCCATCAAAGCCTTAATGGCTAAATCTTAAATGAGCTAGTTCTGGGATTACATTTCTGCATGGCGCTTGCAGAGATGCCCCAAAACTGCTGGTGGAACATCAAAAGCGCTGGGCTCCCGCACCCTGCCCTGGGCAGGGGAAACGCACGGGAGCTACCATTTTGTGTTAAGTAGTGAGCATTTGTGTATTGTTTTAATTATCCGTTAGGTACGTTTACTATGACTGTAACAGCACAGCGAAAGGTTGGCCTGGTACACTTATACTTCTTTAAAACCATTATGTCAATAAGATGTATTACACACAACAGCACACCATGCAGTTCCGCATGCCATATTTGCTGTGATGGACATTGCCATGCACAAAAGAAGAGTGAAACACGTATACCGTGTGTTGTAAACAATCAATTAAACAAAATCCCACCTGAATAGGGTATCTGATCACTTAAGAAAAAGTCCTAAGTAGGACTTAGTAGGATAGGTAAATCCTATCCTCCTGAAAGGAGGTTGTGGTGAGGTGGGTGTTGGTCTCTTCTCCCAAGGAACAAGTGATAGGACGAGAGGCAATGGCCTCAAGTTGTGCCAGGGGAGGTTTAGATTGGATATTAGGAAAAACTTCTTCACGGAGAGGGTTGTCAAGCATTGGAAGAGGCTGCCCAGGGAAGCGGTGGAGTCCCCATCCCTGGAGGTATTTAAAAGCCGGGCAGACGAGGCGCTTAGGGACATGGTTTAGTGGTGGACAGGTATGGTTGGACTTGATGATCTTAAAGGTCTTTTCCAACCAAATGATTCTATGATTCTATGATCATCTTTGCACTGTCTCCAGGTTCAAACCCCTCACCCCGGTGGCAGGAGCCCCGTCCTCTCCAAGAGCACCATGTCCTCAGCGAGAGATGCACAAGAGCCCTAGAAAGGGCTTGGAGCGGAGAATGAACGCATTTGTGGCCGAGGGGGTCAGACCTCATGTCTAAGGTGCACAGATATTGCCCCTAAAATTTAACCTACGTACTGCTGTGGCACTCCCTGTGCCGCTGGCTGCGTCATCGGCGTTACTTTACATTGCAGCAAATGATGGGTGTTCAGAAAGCAGAGTCCCTTCTCCAAAGCGTCGAAACCAGCTTATGTGGTGTAAGCAGGATGCTTTATGAAAGAACGTCAGTAAAACACTGGCCTTCTTACACAGCAAATATGTATCAGGCATTTTACAGTTTAAAAGTACTTAAAATTATCATGCTTCTAGTGAAAGTTGTCTACGGTGCAAAAGAATGATGTTGGTAATTACAATAAATTCAGCTAGGATACGGTGGACAAGAGCTTTAAAAAATTCAGAAACATCAATTAAAGCCCAAGTTCTGTGCAATAAGCATCAAAAATTGATAAAAACTCAAATTTAGGTTTTTAGATTTAGTGTTTAAATCAATCAACTGCAAACAAGATTTAATTAAAGAATATTATTTCAAAGTGTAATTACCTACTGGGATTAGAATGAACCTCTATTGCCCATAATGTTCTCCTACTGTGATCCCACACTGAAAAATGTTGAGTTTTAGATTAATATGCATCTTGTAAGTACAAGTCCTAATCTCAATCTTAAAGGACATTTAAAACACACTTGGAACCTTCTATGCAATCAAGCACAGTGTGACTACAATGTCCACCATGCTAAATTTGTGATTACATTTTTTATGTGCATGATTTAAATCGCTTTAGCAGCCGTCCAGGGAGCATTTTACCCTGCATATTAATTACACAAAGGCTTTGTCATGTGAGGGTCTCAGTGGTCATGGTCTGTAATCCAGCTCATTTGAACTGTGAGTACAGTTTTTGAGCATGCTGTGCACATCAAGCTCAGCTTTAAAGCTAGAATATGCTGAGATGGTTAACAGGTATGGTTCCTGCTTAAGGAATGAATGCCATTTATTTAGTGACATCTGCAAACTAATTGCTTAAAAATCTGGGGCTGAAAAAGCACGCTCACAAAGCTTTTGCAAATAAGCAGAAGACAGGGGCTGGTATTCCAGCATCCTGTTACCTCCAAAACGCAAAAGCCCAGTAAAAAATACCAGAAACCCACCGCAGTTCTTACTCAAATAGATACCTATGTTATTCTTTTGATTCAAACTGCTAGTGGGTGAAACTACTTAGTACTTAATGTTTTTCAATTACGTGTTTACTTCCTTTTCATCTGAATACCCTTTCCTCTTTAAAAAATTATTTCATCTAGTCTAGGGTTTTGGTTTTTTTTTTCATTTGTCCATCTTATTTGGATCATAAACCCTTAGTCTGTAAGGAATTTACTGTTGTGTACAATGCTGAAAATCAATCAAGTGTGACTATAATAAAGCTGTAGTAAACATTTTGATACACATACTTCTCTCCGCACGTATGTGTTTTTGTACAATCTGCTTTAGTCATTTTAAAGTCTGTCATTATAGTACCTATGGAAAAAAACATGTCTTACGGTTAAATTCAGGAATACAGAGATGGAAGAGCCGATGGGATCCCGGAGTGCCCTGTCCTAGCGCAGGAGGCCAGGCTGGACCCCGCCTGCCGGGTGCACTTGCGCTGTCCTATTCTGATCGATAGGCTGCTTCTGTCAACAGAGAGACCAGGATTTGCTGTTTCAGTTTAGTCATAGACCAGATTCTGCAATCTTTAATTATTTCTCACTTAGGAAACATTTAGTTGAAGCCATAAGTAGGCCATATTTTTATTATTCTAATGAGATTCATGGGACTAATCACGTAGCAGAGACAGGCTTGGAACCTCCGTTCCCTTTCCTCTTGTGCAAGAACAAAATGAGAATAGCGACACGTAAAAATGGTGCCCAAACCTTCAGAAAAGGTGCTTTTTTGACAAATCTGTGCGAGTGCTTTGTGGAAGGCATTGCCATGCAAAGCCAGCCTACCGAAAGACTTGCAAGGATTCAAGAGAGGGGCGTGCTTCTCGCTGAATGTTTTTTCCGAGTTGTTACGGTTAACGCCAAATTTTTTTGGTAGAGTCACCAAACCTGGTCCCTGGTGGCTGGCTGCCAGGAGCATCTCTCACAGCGCTCTGCCCCGGTGCGCTGGTGGTTCCGTGTGATGAGCTCTGCCCGTTCTCAGGATGAGATGCCACGGCTCTGGAGGTGGAGGGGTCTCCTTGCCTGCACCTCCTGTGGCCGGGGGACCAGGTGCAGGGATGCGTTAAAGGGCAGCCCGGCACAGCAGGTTTGTCTTTGCCGATTCCCTCTGCACCTCCTGCACCTAATGTTTGCCCTGTGGGATCCCCCGGAGGGGAGCGGGCTGCAGCCAGGTCTCCCTCTGCACACCTTCGCCAGGAAAGATGAGGGGCTACGGGCATCATGGGGGGATAGAACAAAAAAGGTCACGGTAGTGAATGGTGCAGAATAGCACAGGACGAGTGCTGTATTAGGTGTTTGCTGCGTGCAGGAGAGCCTTGCCAGGCCTTCGTGCTCTGCTCCGCGGAAAGGAGAGAGGATGCTCTGCGGTGACCAGCAGGACTTGGAAAGGAGAATTTCTGACTTGACTGCAGGTGGACTTTTCACTCTGTGTCCGGTTTTCTTGGGAAGCGGAGGTTGCTTTCATGTTCTTGGAGGTTTGTACAACTTCAAATTTTCTGAAATTTGTATTCAGAAAAATCAACCAGGTTTCAAGTGATGGGATTTTTCAGTTACTAACAGGCAGCTCTTTTTCCTCTCAATTTCCTCTGTTTTCAAACTTGTTTTCATTAATTTTCCAAAGATACTTTACCAGTAAGAAGGAAAAAAGTGAGAGCAAATCAATTTGGAAAATGTATTTGTGTTGTTCTAATCCCTGCCCGTAGTTGTGCATATTTCGTTGGTCTCAACCAGCAGTAACAACCCCCCCAACCCCTATTCTAAATAATCTGGAGCAGGATTTGCTATAGTTCTGCCACGTGAAATCTGGACGGTAGTTTGCATGGCAAACGTGGCAGGGATGCTGGTGTGACTCTCCAGCTGCTGGAAGAAGTAGGAGAGTGATGTCCGTGACTGATTTCTCAATTCACTGACCAAACTCCGAAGAGAAAAGAAGTCAATTCAGTCGTATCATTTGAATGAAAACCCTTCTTGTTCCATTTTTGTAACATTTTGAAGACCAGACAAGTAAGCAAATTGGAAGGGAAAACACTGATTCAAGATAAAAACCCCTGCATTGTCTAGCTTTGAAATACCTGTATAAAATATTTGATTTTTTAAAATTTTTTCACAGTAGAAGCTGTCCTTCAGACTTAGCCAAATCTGTGAATTTGGTGTTTTCCTGGGTTTTTTTGTTATTTCCACGGCTCTGTGCCGGAGGCAGAGCTCACCCAGTGCCGCTCTCCCAGCGTTCCAACAGAACTTTCTGTTTCTTGAAACTTGTGCTAAAAGACCCATGCAGATTTTTGAAGTGAAAATGCCATTTCGGCGCTCAGGCCGTGCCTCTAATGTGCTTTATAGTGCCTTGTAATAGAGATGCACATTAATGAAATCTATACTCTCAAGTTGGGAAGCTATTTTTCTTGAAAACCCACCCCAAATCTGTGGCCTTTTACATTAAATTTTAATCAGTCTCGAATTTTGAAATCTCAGCATAAAGCTGTTGATATCGGTCTCCTTTGATAAATTATAAAGGTAAACTTTAATGAACAGTGAATAGAATCACCTTTGCTACTTGGGGGTAATAGAATAAAAAAGCAAACAAACACATTTTTCTTACTGCCACATGCCTCTCCTTAATAATAAGTTTTGTGTCTTCTGCAGAAATGGATGCTGTATAAAGTCTCATTAAATTAGCTGACTGATGGAATAAATACACAGCCCATGGCTCTCCAGTCCATAGTAAACTGCGCAAGGGTCTCGATATCTCAGAGTTCTGCTTATTTACACATGCCTCGGACTCTTCTCACAGATATGTAAATTATTCTGGTTAAAACTAAATGCTAAAGTCTACACCATTAGTCTTCCACTTCATGATCTCCACATGGGGCTGTTAGAGGGATAATGTACCATACAATACACGGTTTACTTTTAATTAATAGAAAAAAAATGTGAAATGAATATTAAATGTAGCTTAATGTGAAAGAAACCTCAAAGCAGTATGGTTGTTATTTTTTTTTTAAATATTCAGCTCTGCTTCAGCATTAGAAAACAAGAAATGTAGTAGCAGCCTGGAAACATCATTAAAGCAAGGGAAAAGGAGGAGAAGCAGGTAAAGGCAGTGGGGAAGGAGGTCAGTCCCAGGCGCTCTGCCCTGGAGGGGGATGCTCGTCCGGGGGGGGCTCCGCTCAGGGCCCCGAAATACCGAGAGCGGTTATGCTCACAGCTCCCCGGCCACCCTGCTGGGATCGTACCCCACCACGTAACGCATGAATTGCAGAATCCAGTATTGAATCTTAATATAAAAACCCCTCATCAAATAGAAGCATTTAATTAAAACACAAGATCTGTTTGTCTGCGTTATAATTCAATGTGTCAAAATTAATGCCCCTGTTTTTAATAAATAAAATTACCAATTCGCAAACAGTTTATCACACTGTTCTCAACAACGGAATGGAATTTTAATTATATGCCATTATTTATTGCGATGAAACGAGCGTGTTCCATAATATTTGCCGACAGTACGAGTTAGGGTTTAAGAAGAAAAGCTCCGTTAAGTCACGTTTTTCTCGGGTGGCGTCGCCTTTGTCTCATTTGGCTCACCTAGGATAAGGTACGGATCTTGGAATGAGACAAAGACTGTGCGCAGCCCTGCGGAGGCTTTAGGAGATAACAAGGTACTCACTGAAGGCACTTATTTGTAAGATTAAAGGGTTTGAACTAAAGCCTGAAATTAGTAACTTTTCATCCCTTTTACCAAGACGAGCCGGTGTTCTGCAATAAAATAAAGACCCTGCATTTTAAAGCCTCTTCAGCAGGCGGAGTGTGAAACTAAATGCTACTTGCTCATTTCTAAATTATTCATACATTCTTAATTGTGATGTTATCCTTATAAATGATAGTAATGGTACCATTTAAAGCCTAAAAACCGGCAAGCACCTGCCAGCGAAAAGGGTTCATTTAATGCATGGCAGCTGAATCTTTAATACAGGGGATAAATGAGAAGGCTCTGCTGGCAAAAATACAGTAAGACACTGGATTTTTACAATGAGGCATTAAGTGACCTGAGCTGATTGCTGGCTGGGATGGGAAATCCAGTGCCTGGTTCCTGAGGAAAGCTCACAGACAGGATAGATTAACTGTCCTGGGCTCCAGCTGGAAAAGGGGGCGTAAAATACCGGCTCCACTTCCAAGGAATATTTCTGCCTTTCCTGGCAAAATGATGCAGTTTGCTCATCTACATGGAACGAGGCGAAAGCTGGACCCTCGGCTGGGCAGCGGTGGTTGCACCTGAGGGGCTCCGGCTGGGCTGTTGGTGGTCTGAGGGGGCGCTTGGGGAAATTTCCTTGCCGTGATCCTTGCTGTGCCCTGTCGTAGGTAAAGCCATAGGACACACCATCCTGTAATCGATTGCATGGTATTTCTTCTGGGAAACAAGAATTACAGAAGAGCTATGGCCCCTGAAGAAGAAGTAGGACCTGGAGTGGGTGGTGCCAAGTCCTCTTCCAGGCACCTGGAGTTAAGTGTAGGGCTGAGCTGGGTAACGCAACAGTCCACATTCCTATTCCGGAGAGGGTACAAGGTACGTTTAAACAGGGAGCATCCCTTCTTTCTGATTGAAATACCAAAATTGTTCCGAAACTTGCACTTTTTAGGGATTGGCCATTGGGAAAAAAAAAAAAAAATGAAGCTCATAATTTCACAACACTTATTTAAATTATTTAAAGTGGGCAAAATCAAGTTGGTTCAAAATCTTTAAGGAGGTGCAAGACTGGACATTGTTTTTAAATCCACTGATCAACAACCAAGCACTAATCTTTCGTGCGCAAAGCTGTATTGATTTCTTTGTGATTCCTGAAGTGGGTCACAGTTTGGGAGGCTTTTAAGGGCTTTTACATCCTCTTGTTTTTCCAGACACTCATTCCTCCCAGGCTTGTTTGCAGGCAACCCAGTCACATTACCCTTGGAGACAGCTGCTGGGGCTTCAGCTGAACCCCACCAAAGCTGACCATGTATTTCCACAGATGGTGGTAATGGCAACCACCCTCCTCGTTGTCTTGGTGTGGGCACCTGGGTGGGAGCAGGAGGAGCAGAAGAAGAATAAGAAGGGTGCCTGTAGGCAGGAGGGTCCTGGACCATTTCCTTCATTAGCTGGTGGGGTTGGAGCAAAGCAACGTGCTCCCGTGGAGTGCTGAGGACAAGAGCGTTTAGGTAAGCTCTTGGTGAGTGGAAGTGCAAAAAGCTGTTATTTTGCTATGGAATGTTTGTAAATTATTTGTAGTTTCTTTAAAAGCAACAATCAAGAAACATATTTAAATTATAATTTTTGTGTTAAGATGTGTTTTTGAGGATTACTGAGGCTGCTGATAGCTTGCATTTTACTCGGCTCTGATGGAAAGTAAATCAGTGTCGCTTTTGTTTCTGTTTGGTTTCACTTTTTGTTTCTTGTACAACAGCCAAAGGCCACCGAGGCACAGGCAGCGCTGGTGGGGTGTGAGCTGGGCTTAGGGACTGTCCCGTCCTGGGGAAATGCTGTAACGTGCCTCTGCTTCTTGATCTTTTGAGAGTTGTTACTGTTGGGTACTAAAATGTTAAACTGGGGATGAGGATAGGGAAACTCTGGAGCTGTTTTGGTAGAGCCTGAGGTTCTCTGAAACTCTTTTGGTGGCAAAATGGGCTTTAGAAAACCTTACATGTTCTATTTTCCACAATATATGGTAAACCCAAACTGAACTGATGCTGCCTGAACAATATCCTGGCTAATTTTTATAATTATGCTCCTTTGGGACCTCCCACGTTGTCTCAGTGAAGTCCCTGAGTGGTGATGGCCAGCACTTTCTGAGTCTGTTGGATGACACTGAAGCTAAGGCAAAGGTCAGACTGTCTGGGGAAATGCTTTTTGTCTTCCAAGATTTAGCTGTTAAACTCAGAAATGAAGTTTGTTTATTAGGGTAGAATAAAATACCTGCTTCCAGAGGAAGTTGTGAACCTGCTCTGTATTAGCGTTTTTCCATGCAGGCCATGCTGCAGGGGGAAGTATCCCTGTAATTAGATTCTGTATTTTTAGTTAAAAAGCTAGAAAGATCTTGTCTCCAGAATTGGTATTTGGAACTTCACCTGCACCACAAACCCGATAACGCTGGGAGCCTTGGTGTCTGATTTTTACCATTAAGGAATATCCTGAGCTGCCCAGTCTAAGGGGAGAGGGGCCAGAAAAAACCCAACTAATTTGTCTTTTTGGTGCGTGTATTAGCACACTGGGTTTACGCTCTACGACTTCGATTTCTGAGAGTCGTAGTGCAATGAGTCAGTTGGTGTTTGGCCAGCCTCTGCGGGTGACTATCTCGGCATTGCCCCGTGCTCGGTACAGTTTGCCATTGCAGCATCCCCGTGGTCCAAGGATGCCCTAGGATGGGGCTGCTGGTTAGGGCTGGCGTGCGTTGCAGTTGCTCCATGGAAATCCACTGCTCCAGATGAGATCTGAGTGAAATTATTGCTGCGAATCATGAGTTTTCCTCAGAATTAAAAGCAAACAAACAGAAACCCATGGAAATTCCTAGCGCGCTCCCCAATATGTTATTGGACCATAAACTGAAGATAATGAATGCGTTCCAGTATCTTACAACAAACTTGCAGGAAAGTATTACTGGCGTTTCCAGTCTCTGTGCTGCAGGAATACGCTCAACCCAGGCTTATTACAAACATCACATTTAAGATCATTCGAGATCCCAAAAGCCAAAATAAATATATTTACAGATGAATATGTCCCAGCGCTGTAACAAATGCAGCAAATTCCCGGTGGGATTCCTTTTCCATGCTCGCTTCAAAGCGTGAGTCACAGACAATTTTCTGTGCGGGTTATGCCTCAGGGCACTGTTATTAGGGGGGAAAAAGAAAAGTAGATTCATTTAGTTAACCAGTCTCTTTTACTTTTTCTTCATAGTCTGCTCTAGCTGGAGTTTTCATTTTCTAAATAACAGGGCCCAAAGCTCTGGTTTGGGAGTCTCCTCGATGCTACAGAGTTTAAAACTTTTGCACAGAATAAAAGAACACTTTCTGTTGTCTTTGAGGGTTTGGGGGGGGGAGGGGTTTGGTGGAATGTTGTTTGTTTTTTTTTTTTTTTTAATCTCGGCAGAAGGAAAAACACAGTCCTAGCAAGGCACAGAACAATAGGCAAATATGAAAGGGAATCTGTGCAAAAGCTCTGTTTTGAGAACAATTGCAAGCAGCTCGCTTACGATACTAGCAGGCCGAGTGGATGGAAGCAGCTCTCTTTCCTTGGGCGGGCTGGGATCGTGAACGCCGCGGTTTGAGGGGCCTCCGGGTGCTCAGCCCTGGGACCGTGAAGGGATGCGGATGCTGACCCGCTGTCTTCACAGCTTCCTTGGTGCTCTCCACCCGTGATGACGTATGGCGTGAGCCAGTCTTGTACAGGATGGATTTTATATGGCGTAAGCCAGCCTTACGTGGGATGGTTGGATTCTCCCATCCTTTTAGCGAGGAAAAGAAATTTATTTAAACATACCTTTAGTGAAATCTGAGCAGAGTGGTTTTATAGACAGCAGGGGCAGTCTTAATTCTGTAGATGTGAGCATTATTTGTGAATAAATGCCCTTCATACTCTCTAAAAATTATTATTCAGGATGTCTTCTCATCTCACAGATGAACTATGAACTAATGGTTCCTTTTTGCATAGTTCACTTGACAAAGAATTGGTAGATTTTCTGTGTAATTTGCTATTATCCTAAAACTCTCAGCAAACCAAAATGCCAACCTGGGTTTTAAAATGTGATGTGTTTGAAAATGGAAATTTGACCACTCCAAATAGCAAAATCTTCATTTCCATTAGGATTTTTATGAACTGTCTGATTATAGATCAGAAAAACTCACACTGTTCTACAGCCTCCTGCCATGCACTAGACAAAACGATGAAAACAAAGGCAATTATTTGTACTGGGAATGGCGTGTTTCATTTAATGCTTTATCGGAGAATATAGTCACACTGGTGGCTATTACGTTTTCAAGGATATATTTACTTTAAAAGGCCGTAAGCCTCTCAGACCCTGTACTCTTCTTCCCTTTCCATGGAGAGCAAGTGGGAGCTCGGCAGAGCAGAGAGCTCGTCCCCAGGCGTCACGCCTGTTACAGTTCGGATGTTTCCGCATCCCCCTGACGTGCCCACCACGCCGGGGACATCGGGGGTGCTGTCCCCAGCAGAGGCAGGGACTGCGGGCACTGCCATGTCCTCACCTTGAGCTGGGTTACTGCGCCGTGGCCAGCATCTTGCGAGGCACCGGGGGAGGACCAAGAGGGGGGGACAGGGGCAGCAGCCCTCAGCCCGTTTGTGAGGGCTGCCCGGCCTTTCCAGGGAAGCCTGTGATGAAATTTTGGAGAGGTGGATTCCTTCAGTAACAGGTTTTTTTCCCTATACTGTAGATTCTTTTCTTCCATATATTGGCTACAGGTGGAACATATTGTCAGCATGTGAGCAATAAATCTTGCTCCTCTGTAATCCGTTGCGTTTGCTGTTCAGGATGCTCACGTATTTCAACGGAGAAGGTGCAAGGGTGTGGTTTTGGACCTGGCCAGCTGCAAGCTGATGTTGTCTCTTTGGTAGGTGGCTGTCCTGAGCCAGGCTATCGGCAGTTTTATGTTCATGTGCTCCGTGCTGGCTCCCTCCTCTCTAAGCGAGGCTCTGCCGTCCCCGGGGCTCCCCAGCTGGCTGGATGCATTATTGCCTAAAGCAACCCGGGCACAAAGGAAGCTGCGATTCACAGCAAAGTGCGATTCTGTCCCCACAAATGTGTGGCACAGCTGGAAGAGGTCTCCAGCAGCTCATTTGTAGCTCTCCTCTCCCCCGGGGCTGAGCCCGCCTTTGGTGTATAAGCAGCGTCTCGGCAGCGGTGCCAAGCCTCGAGGTTCCTGCGCTCTCTCGCTGCAGAACAAATCCCGAGGACTGATTTAGGATCCCTGTACGCTCCCCGACCAGATTCCAACATCGCGAGCAGACTGCGAAATTATGATGCATGTCAAAACTGCCAATGGGCAGAGACAGGAGCAGCAGGAGGAGGAAAAAACACAGTTCCACACTACTCTGAAAGCTCACTTTGCATCAAACGCTCGTGCCAGATTGTGCTACGACATGTGTGTCCGTTGCTAAGTAGGTCCCTTCGCTTGGTTGCTAATCTATACAGTCTGACTGGTGTGAACTTGTATGCATACTGGGAAGGGGTGGTTTAATTTGTGGGAGGCAGGTTTTGTCTACTGTTTCTTCTTAGCACTGCTCTCGGCGTTTGGAACCGCTCCACAGAGAAAGTTACATTCGGATCGTAAATGAATTATATCGCAGCTCGCGCCACGCGGGCACCCTGGGTTTGGCAGGATGCTTCGACTTCGGAACGAGATGCTGCATGGAGCAGAGCCTAGGCAAAACGAGGAGGACGCAACTCACAACAGACAGCTGTGCAAACAAGTTCCTCTAAAACAGCCGTACAGATCTGATGCCACACGCTGTAATATTGTGACAAATCCATACCCACGAGCAGCCGCGTGCCTGTCACCACCCTGCGAACCCTGCAGGCGCGGCGCCTCTTGTCAGCGGTTGGGTGGGACTTTGTCCACGTCCTGCGGGCTTGCTGGGGGGCCAGGGCGGTTGCTGGTGGGTAGGAACCGGGCACCGCTGCCTCTGCATCGCTCCGCAGGGGAGGGCAAACTGTAAAATAAATAAAGGTGTAAATATACATGTATGTATGCAGGAAGCTCAGAAGGCAAGGTCTGGGATATTTCTTTTTTTGAGATTTTTTTTTTTTTTTTGCGCTATTATAATTATTTCACTCCCCCGATAGCCAGAAAAATTAACAATTCTAGAGGAGACTTTGCCTCTTATGAGCTCTGAGAAAATAATTTCTACCTGTGCCTTCGCATGGGGATATGGAGCATTATGGGTTCTAGACCAAGTTTAGGGATAATTAAGCTGAAGTATTTGGAAGTTTTAGGTATTTGGTTTAGGTGGCAGAGGTGGGAATAAAGTGTGACAGTCCCGACTTCTAGCCCTTGGTCTTCTCCCAGAACCACCCTGCCAGGAGTTGGGTGCTGGTTAACCCCCTAAGGCAGCTCTGTGGTCTGAACTCCCCTCTCCGGCACAATTTTTGAAAATAGAATTTTTGAAAATAGCAAAACAATGCGTTGAGACGTTAATAAGTCACTGTTTGTTACACACACAAACTCTGAAACGTATTGCTGGCTTTGTTTGTAAATGAAAGCGCTGCCCAAGCACGGAGTGTTCGCTGTAATCCCACCCTTGCTAGCAAGAATTTCTTTAAGTAGATGTTTTCTCTGACATTCTCTTCTTTTCACAACTTAACTATCCTCGTAGTTTCTGTAGTATCCCTCTCCTGTGACCCTTGTAAAAGACCCAAAAGTGTCATAGTCTAATCCCCTGATCAGTTCTTGCAAGTAATCTGTATTATCTCAGACCATAATTCATCTCATCTTCCCTTCTCTCCCCCCACTTTTATTCCTGGCCACTCCGTACATTTCTGCTTTTCCTCTTCTCCTCCCTTCCCCGGCTCTGGCTCAACACAAATGTCAGCAATCAGCGTCGGTGTGCGAGTGCAGGCGAGCAAAGGAACGGCGGCCGCGGTCCTTGCGGGAGGGCCAAGCACTGATTTCAAACAGAGAAATTATAGAAGTTGAAGTAGGGATTTGCCTCCTGTGGAAATGGATGTGTTTTCATACTGTGGCATGGAAGGAGAGCAGGTCTAGGATACAGATACATTCTGCAAATGGTTGCGGTTTTTTAATAGATGCGATAATTTACATGGGAAAATATGAGGTCTTAAGCCCAAAATTTATTCTATCAAATTTTTCTAGTAATCTGGTAAAGAAAAAAAACCCCAAACCTGAAAATATTTTGGTTTGGGTCCTGGTTTTTTTTTGACTCTCTAATAGCTTCTACAACAGGCGTCTGGTTAAGCATGCAGTAGGAAAGCTAAGTGCTGCAGCTCAATCTCGGAGAATAAAAGCGGTTCTGCTTTTAGTGAAATTCTAGAAATAAAAATTCTGAGTGTTTCTTTCTAATTATTCTCACGTATTTTCACTGTGTTGCCAGAGTAGTTTTATTTAAACATAATCCTATATAATCTAAAATCTAAATATAGCGATGCTCTTCCTAAGCAGAGAGATCTGTTGCAAAATATTAGAAATTACAGGATACAGTAATAGTCAGTTTTGCAGTATTTTAATGATGTCAGGAGGAATCTTCCAAAGTGTATACCAAGCCTTGTGTCTCGTTTCTGTTGACTTTCACTCATGGTGGCCGAGAACTGGAGCGTCTTTTCTTCTTGCACTGCTGGGATACAAAACCTGTAATTTGGAAAGCTTATACTGTATCAAAATTCAGAAATGTGATAGGCATAGGCCTGGATCTACTCCAGCAAAGACAAAAAAATCCCAAAAGATAATTACCATGGAAGACCAAATTCTATTCTTTGTTTGTATCTGATGTGTATTTAGCATATTTCTGCTAGTCCTAAGCAGAAGTTCTGCCAGACGGAAAGTGCTAGATCTGACTCTTTCCGTATTAGGATGGTTTTTAAAATTAAAAAAATGGATTCGGAGCAGAACTCCAAATCCGGAGCAGCAGTTTTTCAAAATACACCTATTTCTCTGAATGGCTACCGCAGCACGCCGGCACCAGTCTCCCGCCCGTCTCTGTTTGCTCTTTGCAGACGAGTGCCGTGGTTTTTGCAGGTCAAGCCCCTTCCCCTGGCCGTGGCTCCTGCGCCCGGCCCCGGCGGCAGCAAACACTGACCCTTTGTCGCTGCCGAGCAAAGCGTTGGCGTTGCACTCCCGGGGCCGGCTATCGCCGCCGGAGCGATCGTGGCGCCCGCCGCTGCCGACAATGTGCCGCTTGTGCCCACTCAGGGCAGCGGGGGCCGCGGGGGGCTGCCGTGACTCACCGTCACACATGGGTGCCACGTCTGCTCCTGAATGACCGCGTGCCTCGTCCCACCCCTCGGACCGTGCCCCTGGCGGGGTGAACAAACTCATTCGAGTGAATTTTTCAACTGACCCAGGCTTCCATACGAAGCTCTGCTCCACAATGGGTGTTTTTGGAGGTCTGAGAATGCGGTTATTTTCTTCCGCATTATAGGTTGTTTCGGTATTGTTTGGCACTGGAAGCCTGAGATTCCTGATCTCTCATGGTTTTTCTTTTGCTGATTAAATAAAATTGGGAAATAATGCCAGAGATGCACTTCTCTCCCGGCAGAGCTGGCTGGGGGGGAGGAAGAGGAATGATGGTGTCAGTGGGTGCCGGCCAGGACCCCTCGGCTTTGGGTGCTGGCCACTGCTCCCCACGGACCGAGCTGTCCCCCTGTCCCACCGCCCGCAGAAGCGCTCGCTCGCAGGCAACGGTGCTCACTGCTGCGGTGGAGCGATCTCTCTTCCACCAAAGGGATTGCAGGATAGAAATCCCAAAGGTTAATCTATCCATTATTATAAATATTTATAAATGGGTTGGATAAATCATACTGTGTAATTATCTACCTAACTAGTCAAGCCATTAGGACATTAAATAGCACAAATCAGAACTCATTTGGTTCATCATGAGCCTGATATTGTTATGAAACAGCTGAGCAGTGCTGTGAACCTTTAAGGGGTTTCAGGGCAGGGAGTCAGGCGGGAACTTCATCTGCGAGGTGTGGCAGGGCTTTAAACAGTGGCGAACCTGGGGTATTTGGTTAAAAATGAATGTCTGCAAGGGGAAGGTCCTCGAGCGCTGAAATGTTTTGTCGGCGTTAGTAAGTCAAATGCTAATGCTCCAACAAAACCACAACAAAACTAAAATACAGCATTGACAAAACTAAAGTACAGCATTGAAACATCAAAATCCTCTTCTCTGTTTTGCAGCGTTTTAGTGAGGATGCTTGTACAAAGTATGTTCCAACTTTGTTCAGTTTACGTTGTTTGTGGCTACGTACTGCTGATGGGAGGGACAGCGCTTTTTTTTGCCTCAAAGACTTTCAAGAATATTACAAGCAATTGCAGAGAAATTGTCCGTAGGGCATGCTTTCACCATGTGCTTTCCACGTAGTTAACTACTGAACTTTAACAGAATTCTCCAGCAATTTCTTCAAAGTTCCTGGCATGGTTGGATAAACCCCAGGTGTAGGGCTCGTGCTGCTGAGTTTAGTTTTTAGTCCATAATTATGGTATTCTATCACTGTAATGACCGAGCCCTTCTTTCCTGTGCCTTCTCCACTCAAAGGTGAGGGAAGGGGGAAATGGGGGGAAATGGTGCAACTTCGTGCAGCCCCGGTTGGTGGGGTGTAGCCAAATGGGCTCTTTGGGCGGCTGAGGGCTCAGGAGAAATAGGTCTTTGCACTTCTCCCAACTTATTCTCCAAGCCCAGCGTGTAGCAGTGAGATAAAGGTACGGTTGTTGTCTTGTTTCTCTTCACTTTTATGTTACAAATAACTGCAAGAAAAAGAAAAAGAGGATTACTGTGGGTTTTGGAAGTATCCAAACCAGCAAAGCTCAAGCTTCGTGGATATGGAAGTGGGGTATGAGACAGAAGTTGGGTTGCTGTGGGCTCCAGCCCAGCACTGGCTTCATGGATGTGGTGGAGAAAAATCTATGACAGGAATAATGTGGAAATGGTTTTGGAGTGAATTAACAGGATTCCTCAGTAATAACTGACAAACAAGATTTATCTTGTCTATTAAAACAAACAAACAAACCCCAAAACCAACCTTCATGGTATTCCCACTTGAAGTTGATTTTTTTGTAAACAAAAAAAACAAAGAAAATTTCATCTTTCATACCAAGCCTAAATTTCACTAACTCCTGACTCATTTAAATGACAAGCGCCACCAATTATTAGCACTTGCTCTCAAGCCCCCAAGTTCAGTGTGTCGCTGAAAGGACGCGTGGCAGTTCCTGGGTTCACGTGCGCTTCGTGGCTGTGCCCAGGGGATTTTCCCTCTGTAGAGCATCAGGGTTGTGTGGTCTCCCGTGGGCACCCACCGTGGGCACCCAGGCTGCCCCAGCCCCAACAGGGAGTTTCAGTCATGAGCCTCCTTTGCACGGCCCTTGCGCCCCTAACGTAGCACCGAAAATAAAATACAGGAGCGATGAAGTGCGGATGCTATCGCCTGGTCGCTGCCGCTCTGCTTGCAGAGTTCCCTTCCCTTACCTGGCGGTGTCCTTTAAACTTCAGCTTTCCATTAGTTTGAGGGAGAAGTATTGAGATTGACAGCGGAGGCACCCAGCACCGCTGAGCAGCCTGGGGGTACCGGCAGCTGACACCCCCCAGGCAATCTGCAGTGGCACCACTGTGATCTGAAGCAGCAACTCTGGATGTGTAGTGCTGAGCAGATTTGCCGGGGTTTTATTTGCTTTTTTTTGTATACAAATTGGAGAAATTATTTTGCTATGACATTTAAATAACAACGATAAAAAGTAGGATGTAGCTCCTCAGGAGCATGTTCTTCTCTTGGTGTCTGCGCGTAGCTCCCACTGGTATTGAGGGGAATTTTGCAGATGTATCTGAGGAAGAAAAACCTTTAACATTGCATAACCAACCTGAATTTCTCTTGAGAGTATCAGATACTGAAGCAGTTGGTTGAGATTGCCGCATTTGAGAAGTTATTTGTTTTACCTGCATATCAAACTCCAACTTACATTTTTATTTCAGCAGCCTATCGCACATCCTGCTTCTGGGAAAATACTGCACGCACATTCAAGTTAAATTGTGTTTCACACTGTGCCTAAATACATTTACTGAAATGAGACTCAAACAATTAAATATGTCTTCTATGATTTTCTCTCTGTTAGTCCAGTAGCCTAATAATTATCTCGACTGTTTTAATATGACTTGCGCTGTGTTGTCAATTTATTTAGTTGGAATTAGTTTTCTATTTCTTTTTGTAAGTGTTGCCTGTTTACTTAACAATATTTGGCTTTGCCTAATGATATGTACAGAAGACAGGGCTAAGTGGAACATCAGCTGTTTACATCAGCTCCAACAATTAATGCATGTTAATTTTTAATTACAGTGATTGTACTAGAGGCAGAATGTATGTTTTTTCACAGAACAGATGTACTAGTCAGCTTTGCTGGTGAACATGCATATCGATTAGATGTTGATGCTGCCAGCGTTTTAGAGGGTGTCAGCTCCTAATGTACTTGCAGATGTATGGATTGCAGTCCCGAGACAGACAGTTATGCGCACGAGCTAACCGCATGGATCATCTTCTGCAGGGGAGGTTATGGTACGGCAGCATCCAGGTTGCCGCGGTAAAAAAAAGTTAGAAAAGCCCAGGGCTGATTGCCTGTGGGTCCCTAATCCACCTTTAATCTCTTTCAGTGGTTAGTGGGTTTGTTTCCCAAGTAGGCTGAAAGCGGTACCAACCCCAGCGTTTTTTGTCAACAGTGCTGACTGCTAGATGCGTGCCGGAGAAGGCGGTTAAGTGGCCTGCAGAGCAGTTCCCTCTGCCCTGACAGGCATAAAATGTGTATTTTGCTGGCGGTTTATTGAAAACCTTCAGTGAGCAGCAGTGGACTGTTGGGAGTTAGCGGGGTTCCTGGCTGTGAAGAATCTGCCCATAAAAAAAAACAACAAAGCAAAGCCTACGTTTGTCCTTGACGCAAACGTGTCAAAAGTATTTGCCACGTCTGTGCTGAAAGGTGGGGTGGGAAATGCTATGGGCTGTGGGCTCACGTTAGCTTTTGCAGTCGTGGTGGTTGTGGCAGCCCATGGGCAGCTGTTGGGGCGAGACCTCGGAGAGCGGCTGGGGAGGCTCAGCCCGCCGGTGCGGTGGCGGTAGCACTGCCAGTGTTTTCTGTCTGCAAACCCAGAAATGCTTGGAGAATTGTCTGCAGGTCTCTGAGCTCGAGTACCTGGTGAGCAGAGCCTGGGAGGGATGTTTCCAGCAACAGCAGACACGTCTGCCCTGGGGTTGATGTCCTTCTCCCATATCAAAGTCCAGCCCTCCGTGTTGGAGCTGGGCCCTTTAATTTAAATTATGTGGGCTCTTGAGGTTTTTTTGATATGATAAACTTACTTTAGACTTGGTTTTCATCTAGTCTCTGTTGCTGGGTGATTTTTTGGTTTGTGGGTGTTTTTTTTTTTTTTTTTTTTTTTTTTTTTTGCTTTGCCTTCCCAAGACTTCATTCTAAAATGGGGAAGAAAGCTGAACAGCCTGTGTGAACGCTTGGCAACGCAGGCTACGCCTGAAAAACAGACATGCAAAAGGGCATACGAGGCAATACCAGCAGCACTGGTAGCTCCTTGTTTAGTATTGTACCTGGTGACCTCCTTATCTGAGACTGAAACTTGCTGCTGCTGGTGGTG
Organism: Balaeniceps rex; assembly: GCA_013401315.1. Lineage (NCBI taxonomy): Eukaryota > Metazoa > Chordata > Aves > Pelecaniformes > Balaenicipitidae > Balaeniceps > Balaeniceps rex. Next base: position 116,251 of record VYZW01030693.1, on the reverse strand, counting down.
GAGCCTGCGTTCAGCTTTCACCCTGGGTCACCTCTGGCTGCCGTGCTGCATGCGGGGCCGTGCAGCTCTGCCTGGCCGAGCTTCTGCATCTCGACCCACATGAAGGTGTGGGGCAGGTTGGAGGTGTCTGCTTTGCCATCGAAGTGCCCTCGCTTCCTTGGACCTGCAGGATGCAGTCGGATGGTTTTACCGGTGCTTGGGCAAGGCTGAGGCTTGCACCTTACCTTGTTGGATGAGATAAGGTGTTGGTATTGCTGGTAGGTCAAAGGAAGTGTTGGAGGTGCTTTTGAAGAACGCTGCCTGTTTTTTGGTACCAGGCTCACCATCCAGGGGTTTCAAATAACCTGTGGGTGGTGGGGCAGTGGCAGCAGCCCAGAACGAGGGTGCTTTTCCTACCTGGTAAGAACGTTAAAGCTGTCTGTCTGAGGTGTGGACCATGATCATGCCTTCCATGGCATCTTTGCAATCCTTTTGTGTTCAATGAAACAGATGCCTCTATTTTCACCTACAAAAGGTCACAATCCAGACTTCAGAGTTGCAAAGTGCTCCAGAACAACCCATAAAAGAGCATTCAAGACTGAGCTGAAGTTATTTTGACGGTGAAGTTAGCGTAACCACAGCGGTGAAACCACTGCGCTAGAGAGCGGATGTAATCTTCAAGACCTACAACCTGCAATTCAAGCTGCAGAAAATTAGAAATTCTTTATTACCTTGGAATGTCTTGTGAATAGCCAGTTGTCATCAAAACCCAAGATACAAAGGCTTAGAACCAAGGCAAATTTGTCTTATGACCAAATTATTATTTTTTTTTTAAAATTGCCTTTAACCTTGTATGTGTCCTTGCTATGCAAATGTTATGATAAGCGCGCTAGGGTGACTGGGACCCTGTCAGACTGTTAGCTTTACGTCCTCAGCAGCACTAACAGGCAGTATTACTCTTTCTTGTGTCAGGCTGGTTTTATGTTCAGCACTTTTGAAGTTCTCATCAGGCAAACACTTATAAAAAAAATAAATACAAAATTATTAGAAGTAAACTTTTAACCAGAAAACTGGTGTAATTCCAGGGGGCTGCAGAGGAATAAGTAACCGTATTAAATGCGCCTCTCCTAATTGGTAACAAACTCATTTACATCAGAAGTATGAGACCAGGGTTGCCAGATTGGATGTAATAACGGTCCTGTTTCACAACATATTCGCCCTGATGTGCGCTCTTGCATCTGTTGGATATCTAAGTAGTTATTAAAGAATTTAAGAATTACAAATATTGCAGGTAGCAGACTTTCCGTGCATAAACTACAATATTCATAGCGTACCAGCAAAGCCACCTAATGAGTAGTAAAAATGAATCATAGTCCTCTCACAAGACGTATTATGCGCAAGTATTATAATGGCTGTGAAGAGAACCTTGCTAGTTCTGTTATATCTCATGGGCCTCACATACAAGTGACAGTGATAGCAGTTATTGGAAAAAAGGAGAAAAACAGAAATACATTGATGTAATATTTCCTCTTTTCTGTCATTGGAAATTACCGTAACAGTGAAGTCTCGGCCCTGTGGAAACCAATGGGAGTTCTGCTGTTTACTTCAGTGGGACTAAAATTTCCAGACATCATGACGATCATAAATGTTTGAATGCTGCATGAAATTAAATAGACAAAATGCGAACCTAAAGCCTCTTGTAGGTAGTTTAGTGGCCTCAGTGCACGGGCGAGTTGAGAAACGCCAGATACAGACAAGAGGGAGAACATTACCAGGGATGTGCTAATGCTACTCAACTAGTCATAACTATTAGGTTACAAATAACACAAAATTAAGCATTATGTCAATAAACAGCCAGTGAATGTGAAATATGATCTGGAATGCTGGTTTTGAGTAGCTGAATAAATAGTGGTTCCAGAATAGCACTGACCTTGTATGTGGCAAACTTGATAAACAGACCCTTATTTTAATAAATCCTTGGAATATTTTTCTGTGGTAAATCAACCTCATCTGCAGACAGAAAACGGAGGGGAGGATTTAAACCAAACTCTCACCTGTAGCATCAAGTTTGGACCCCTTGGATTTTGAGCACTCAAATTCAAAGTTCAAGAATTACCACTCCTACGCCATTGAAATTTCATTTTCAGAATGAGGTAGGCAGATATCCAAGTTGGAATCTGACATGAAAGTTTGTATTTGCATGGTTAATACTGGTTTGGACTGAAATCCCCCTTGAACCCGTACTGCCTGGATCTGGACAGGCTGGATCGATGGGCTGAGGCCAATTGTATGAGGCTCAACAAGGCTCAGTGCTGGGTCCTGCACTTGGGTCACAACAGCCCCATGCAACGCTGCAGGCTTGGGGATGAGTGGCTGGAAAGCTGCCTGGCAGAAAAGGACCTGGGGGTGTTGGTCGACAGCCGACTGAACATGAGCCAGCAGTGTGCCCAGGTGGCCAAGAAGGCCAACGGCATCCTGGCTTGTATCAGAAATAGTGTGGCCAGCAGGACCAGGGCAGTGATTGTCCCCCTGTACTGGGCACTGGTGAGGCCGCACCTCGAGTGCTGTGTTCAGTTTTGGGCCCCTCACTCCAAGAAGGACATTGAGGTGCTGGAGCGTGTCCAGAGAAGGGCAACGAAGCTGGGGAAGGGTCTGGAGCACAAGTGCTGTGAGGAGCGGCTGAGGGACCTGGGGTTGTTCAGCCTGGAGAAGAGGAGGCTGAGGGGAGACCTCATCGCCCTCTACAACTGCCTGAGAGGAGGTTGTGGTGAGGTGGGGGTTGGTCTCTTCTCCCAAGTAACAAGCGATAGGACGAGAGGCAATGGCCTCAAGTTGTGCCAGGGGAGGTTTAGATTGGATATTGGGAAAAACTTCTTCACGGAGAGGGTTGTCAGGCATTGGAACAGGCTGCCCAGGGAAGTGGTGGAGTCCCCATCCCTGGAGGTATTTAAAAGACGTGCAGATGTGGTGCTTAGGGACATGGTTTAGTGGTGGGCTTGGCAGTGTTAGGTTAACGGTTGGACTTGATGAGCGGGTAGTTGGTGGTGCCTGAGCCAGGTCTGGTTTCTGTCAGGGCAAGGCTGTGGACCTGTCCTTCAGGAGGTTGGGTTCTCCCAGGTGTAGGATCATCTGGCTTTGGGCTTCCTGTGGTCACTGGTACAAAAGGCTTCATCTATTTGGTGTGTGCTGCTGGTAGCTCCTATTCCAGTTTCCCTTGTCCTTCACTTCTCTATGGGTACAGAAATACCACAGAGCAGGTTCTTATCTATTTTGGGGTTTTCAATCCAATCTTAGAGAATCTGAGCTCTGTGTGGGCATGGGTAGGTCATTCTCTCTGAGCTAGCTGGTAGGAGATCCCTAGATCAAGCAAGCGTGGCCACGGCACAGTCAGTTTTCATTGGGTGCAACTTGTGCCGTAAGCTCGGGTCCTGTGTTACATCGCGCTCTTATCGCGTTTGAACGTGCTCTGTAAATGCAGTTGTGTAGCCTCTGTAGAAGGAACCTACAACAAGAGTTTGCTTCACCTTGAACAGAACTACAACCACCTCTGGAGGGAAACATGACAGCTCAACAACATGCGGCAAAACAGCTCGGGAGACGGGGACAGAAAGCGTGTGTGGGTTTGTGTACATGTACATATGTAAGTGATGTAAGAGTCTGCACGAGCTGATAGCTGTGAGGTCGTCGTATCGCAGCAGAATGCAATTACCCAGAAGAAATTTCCCTTTCTCGGTAATACACTCGTAGAGCATTTTGCTTCCCGGCGCAGGCGCAGCAGAAGTCGGCAAGTCCCAGCATCGAGGGGTTAATGAGAACAACTCGCTCGATTCGTTATCTCTGTTAGCAAAGAAGTGCCAAGGAATAGACAACGGGCACTTATTTTTTGTTTAATTTACCTTTGATCGCCTGGTAAATACAGCCCTGTGCTACACGCGTTTTAATGCTTGGTGGTTTTTTGGGTCCCCCCTTCTCCCCCGTTCACCCCGGCAGCACGGAGGGGCAGCAGCGGCTGTCGGTCCCCTCCGCCCGGCGTTGGCCACGGGCGCAGAGGTGGTGCAGTGCTCATATATGTACTGGACACAGCTCGGAGGAAAAATGCTGAAGTGCAGAGCAGAGCGCTAGAACAGCGTTATTGATGGGAGACCATTGCCTCCCCTCCGCTCCCGTCCCCCGAGTGCCTGCAGAGAGCCCGCCGCGCCGGGGAAGGGTGCTCTGGCCGCTCACGGCACCGGTTGTCTCGGACTGGGGCGCAGCTGAACTGGAACGCGGAGAGAGAAATGGCAGCACCAGTACCTCCAACTGGGCTGCTGGTCTGCTGCAAAGCTCCACAGAGGAAAAGTTAAGAAAATGCAAATGGAAATACTTGCTAATTGGTGTTTTTGAGGTCCTGAATTTTTTTAAAGACTGTAAATAATTTGTGCCTGGCTGTCCCATCAAAGGGTGCTTTGCTGCCCGTTTCAGCTGCTCCAACAAGGGCTGCCCTGGGCAGGGATGGGTGCTTTTCGTGTTCGCCCCAGGGTGGGTAGCCTGCCTCTTTGGACATACCTTCCTGATGGAAAATTGCCTTGCAAATAAAAATAATAATTTAAAAAAAAAAAAAATAAAGCCTGTGCCTCCTGTTCCTTTCTGTGGTGCAGAAGTTTCATGCAGAGCTGTGAATTAATAGTTAGTAAAAATAATTTTTTTCTGTTGTGCATTCTTTTTCCAATTTCTACCTCAACCTCACTATAAACTTCACTCCTCAGAATATGTTTCACCGGCTCCTGTGCAAGCCTATTTCAAACTGTCACTGCCGCGCAAAGCTGGCTCCCCGACGGAGGGCGGTGCGCAGGTAACGCGAAGGCGAACAGCGTTTTCCTTTCCTACTGGCCACTGGAACTTGGGTGCGCGTTGCTCGTGAGCTGGATTAACAGCATCCCTCAAACCCCGTGGGGCGGGGGGAAAGAGGAGCGTTCTTTGGAAAGAAATGTCTATTAAAAAATAGCAGTATCGCGATTAGTCGGGTAGTGGAACGAAGTGTCGTGGGCAGTTTGTCAGTCGCCCAGCCAGGTCGCATCAGCCACGCTCTCCGTCGTTCCCCTGTTCTCCTCGTGCTCAGCGTGAGGAATCCGATTCCCTGCGTGCACGCAGCGTTGAAATAATACCTGAAGTGAATTATTTTGAGCAGAAGCTAGGGATCATTTCTCATTCTCAGAAAATCCTCCTCGTGGAGGATGCCCCACGCGCTGCACGTGTCCTGGGGGCTCCCGCTGCCCTGGGGGTGTGGGTGGTCACCGGCCATAGTGGGTAACGGCCCTGGAGCTGGCTGCAGAGAGGGGCTGGTGGCCAGCGGGGGGCTGGTGGCCAGTGGGCTCCTCGGAGCTCGCCGTGTCGGTGCCTTTCGGGCTTCCTTGTGACAAGAGAAGCGTTATTCACCGCACTTTTTCCATGCAAGCAGAGTCGTGTGAATATTTGCAAGGGAGATGATGTCTTTTTGCTCTTTATGGAAAAACATATTGCTCTAAACCCTTTTTTTTTTTTTTTTGGTGGACTTTTTTAAAAGTTATCATTTCTAAGAGACTGTTTTCTTTCTTGACTTATATGAGCACAGGCACATATATGAGAGACTGAAATTACTCAGGTTTTCCCTCTAGCGTGAGAATAGTTTGCATATATATCTCTATATGTTTTTTAAATGGTTGTGGTGGACCAGGTACCCATAAAATGACTTTGTTTTTTTTCCTGATGCATGCGAGCAACAGTACCTAAAACTAGTGTATTGCAATCTATATTTCAGAAAGACAGCAAATATATTAGTCCAGAGGGAATGCATCATTTTAAGTGAAAAATCTATAAATAACAGCATTTGGTGGTTTTTTAATGTTAAAATATGTTCCTTTTTAATTAGTCATTATATGTATTGATTGATGCTTACTGTACTTCTGATGCCTTTCCTTCAGGGCTTTGTGTATTTCATAGATTGTAAGATGTAAAAATACTTTAAATCAAAGCAGTAAAATAAGCATAGTTAGAGGGAGAACATGAGGGTTTTTTCTTCATTTACATTCATTACATATTATGAGTTTAATTACCTCCCTCAAATAATACCGGTATGAAGGAATGATGCTAAAGAAGGCGTACTTCTATGATGATTTTATTGATTGTGACTGATGGATGGCATCAACATTTCATAGTGAAGAATCATGGTTTTGTTACATCAGGAAAATTAAATTGGGAGAGTTATTTTCTTTCCCAGTGATAGTGGCAGTTAGAATATTTCACCTGTAATGAGATGTGTGCGTTATGTGCCATAGTGAACCACTGCTGAGCCATTAAATATATGTAAATGAAGAGAAACACAAGAGAGCCTGGGCATAATAACGTGCAGAACAGAGAAATGGATCCTGGAAAGTGATTAATTTATTTGATGATGCCTCAAGTGAGGAATTTTAGGTCACAAATGAAGTGACAGAATGACAAATTACCATTTTAAAGAATTTACTGGGCATCATTACTGAACAATTGTCAGGTAGTTTATGGTGGCTGAGAAGATGGTATAAATATAGATCTTTTCCTTATCTGAGATGAATTATTAATCACCTTTTTAAAAATCTTTGTGAGTGATGGTTGGCTGTCTGATTGGAAATAATGTGTTCTACAATTTTAACTAAATTCTAATATGATATGTAACAGGAATCTTTACAATTAAAGTCTCAGTGGAGAGTGGTAGGAGGTTTACAGTCAATTGCAGTTTTAATGTGATAAAAGAGGATGAATTCACTAGCATATTTCAATAGGTTTCCTTAGGTATATTATCCCTGCTGTGATGTTATTCAAATGTTTACAGTTTATTTTCATTTGAAAAATGACATTCAGATACTTAAATTGTTTTCCTTGGTTTATTAGTTAATGAAAATGAAATTCTTGTAATTACTATATTTTTGCTGCCTGCCACATTATTTAAAGTGAAGTGACTGGCTTTGTCAGCTGGGTTGTAAATGCCGTCGTCTTGTGTTTTGTTCAGCCTCTGTTTGCTTTATGTATGTCATGTCCCTTCCCTGCCTATATGTCACTGCCTGTGCTACCAGCCACAGCCAGAGTGTGTACGGGGAAAAAAAGTAGGTATGGGAAATTAAACGAAAAGTAGTCGTGCTTTTTTCCAAGTTCATTTGATCTGTTTGATGAGGAAAGCCGCTTCAGTTTGTCCGTGAGCAGAAGTTTTGCTTTCGTCCCCACCGGTAAATTTGTTGAAGCTTCTGGCTTGAAATATTATTGAGGATTTCTGATTATATGTGCGCACACTTCACTGTTTGTTCGTGGCTCTTTTCCCCTAGTTGTGTACACATATAAATACTTGTATACTCACACAGCCCTACAGCAAGGGGTGTTCGAGTTGCACCGTGGGCATTCACAAAAGTGCGCTAAGAAAGGTATTTACTCTCTATTTCTCAACCGAGATTTGCTAGTCAGTCTGCATCTCGTATTGTTAAAACTCTGTGGTTTTGTAATCGCCCTTCTTATTCTAAAGTATTGAAAGAATCAGGATAAATACAACTGCACCATAATTAAGACTATTTTTCCTTGCAACGCTGTTTGTTCATTTACTGGTTGGTTTGCAAAAATCCACCGCTCTGGTGGGGTTGCGCCGTCGTGCAGCTGTAGGGCTTTGGTTGTTCGCTTCTGCTTGGGGGCTCTGTTTGGGCGAAGGAGAGGGGTAGGCGTACGGAAGGTGGCCGCGGGGCTGGGAGTGATCCCGGGATCTGCCTGGAAACGCTCCCAGCTGAGCTCTGCCTTCCTGGGGGAGGGTGTTGGGGTGGGTGGGGGGAGCTAAGCTGCTGCCAGACGTCTTCAGCGTCGTGGTGTGCCTCAAACCGTGCGTCCAGTTCCTTCTTGTGCCATAACCAACCCGCCACGCGTATGTGTTGAAACCTCTGAGCTCCTGGTCGTAACTTCTTTTTTCCTTTTTATAATTTAATACTCAATTTATGTTTTTAATTTTAGACGTAATAGTAGCTTGTTTCATTCTCTGTTGCACGTTGAAAAAGTAACTCTAGAATAAAAAAAGAAGTTGACCATCGTTGACTCTTGCTGTCACCATTTGGCATTACTAAAGGTGAAGTACATCTAAGTGAATTTATTTTTATCCAATTCTGAAAATTTTCTCCTTCCCGCCTCTCCCCCCCCGATAGATTATCGAAAATCAGCTGCTTTGTTTATTGCGCTTTCCTTTTGTAGCTCACTACCTGCTCAGCATCTCCTGCTGCCACAGTGCTGTTATGGCTGGTTCTCTGGCAGCGTGTGTTTTGGATGAGAAGGAGCACTTCTAAGATTAAAAATAAAAAAAAAATAGGTGATGAGGCTGGTTGATTTAGGTTTGCTTGAAAAATAAACCTTGAATGCGTAATTCCACCCTTAGTGTTGTTTTCTTGGTATTTAGCCTTAACTCACCTGTCTCGAGTTCTACAGAATACGTGCAGAAATAAGTTACCATAACCAAATCCGCCCTGTATTTGACATTGAGGAGTAGAGTTATCTGTTGAACCGGTGCGTGTCATTGACTGTACCCGCGGATTTGTGCTCTGCCGCAGCAGGGTCTGTTCCAGTGACAAATGAGAGCGTTTTTGATGCCGTTGTATACGGCACCTCTCAGAGACATCACGAAACGTCTGAGTACTGAAACTGCTAATTACCTGTTTTGCTTGTGAGATGAGGTACCCGAGATCCTCAAAGGACGCACACTTAGAGTCACATTGAGGAATTCTTTCCCTCTCGTGGATTTTGGATTACTCCCTCTGGTTGCTCAGGTTCGTGAGGAAGAGAAAGACCTTTTCGTATTCACACCTCATAATAGCAGTAAATAAAGGAGTAACTCAGCTGCTTTGGGTTCCAGGATGGCTGTGACATAAAATGGATGTAAATGATCTTGATTTTCTCTTTTGCAACAATAATTCCTAAAAGAATTGACATTTTGCAGATAACCTAGCAAGGCGTTAAGTAAGAGGTTTCATTTCTAAGGACATGAAAAGGATTATTTTTTTTTTTTCTTTCCCCTTCTTGCTTGAAAACTGCTGCTTAAGGGTAAGGACATGTTAAAGGGGAGTGCAGAACGGGAACCGGAGAATTTTGGGCACGCTCAAGTGTCTCCTTCAAGAACAAAATTTCTTTGGTGGATTAAGTTGCAGTCTAGATGAGGGGAGGGCTGGCTTTGCCCCACTGTCTCTCCAACAGCACCGGCGGGGCTGTTGGTGTCTCAGGGATTCACCCTGATTGCAGCAAAGGCAACTACTAAATTCTGGCAAAACTCACAAAGGGCGCTTTGCCACCTCTGGTTTCCAGAAGTCCTTGGGAAGACCCGCACGCACGCGGTTGTGCGGAGATCGCGGCGGTGGGTTGGTGGTGTAGTAAAGTAAGTGTTTGTAAACTTTTGTATATATCTGTTATAAGGATTGCTGTCATAAATTCACCTTAATTGTTACTTACTGACAAGGTAAAAGAAAGTACATGATGGATGCAGCCCAGTGGAGATCCAATAAAATATATAATCTATTCTAGTCTACAAATTTTGAGCTCGTAACTTACTGAGACTCAGATCTGACAAACTCCAAATTACATATACCATAGAAAATTTAATATTTAATAAAATCCATTCCCTGCCCTGTAATCCTTAGTAGACACACTGTATTTTAAGAGGAGGTAAGAAAATAAGGAAGCAGTAGGAAAAAAAATACCCGGTGTGTTCTCTGTGGAAGACTCGGTAATCATATAGCAGGGGCAGGATTTGCTCATGCGTTATTTATTTCAAAACATAGAGACACCCGAGGTGTTTCAATGCTGCCTAGTGCAATGGGTCGTGGGATTTGGAGAGCTGCGGTTTTAGGACAATAATTCTACCGAGAATTAAAAGTTTTACGTAGCAGATGGAGAATGGACTGAAAGTAAACGCTGCGCTGCGGTGCCGTTGGGATCTGTTGAACTCGCCCTCGCCGAGTCAACGCTGCTGCGAAGCTGGTGTTTCTGGAAGGCTGCGAGCAATGGGGAACGGGTGGTGTGCCAGCAGGCTGGGAACCACGGCTGAACGGTGAAACAGCTTTGTGACAAAGGGGAGCGTAATTCTGTGCTGAATGTTAAAACGTATTTCTAAATAAAATCCAGATTCGTCGTGAAGTCGCAGCATCAGCAAAAATACCAAGGGGTGTGATTGTGGATCAATGATTCCTGCAGGCTTTTAATTAAACTGAGGTCCACGCAGCCTGCCCATGCAGGAGAGCCATCCTTTTTTGTCAGGGTTACAGGAGAGTGATGGGTTGCATCACAGTCAATTTAATTTAGGTTTGTGAATTTTTACTTGCTGGATGTGGAAAAAGAGACTCTCTTGTGTAGTGATTGAGCTAATGGCTGCAGTGCCCCGGGGATCATTTATAAGCAGCAGAGAGGCACTCGGGAAGCTGGAGATGAAGCTGTAGGGAAAATGCTGTGCTGAGAGGAAGAAATGCTGCTGCAGGAAGCAAGTAGCGTTGGGTCCTGGTGGACACCAAGGTGGCCATAAGCCAGCGATGTGCCCTTGCTGCAGAGAAAGTGAAGGGGGTCCTGGGCTGCATCAGGAGCAGTGCTGCCAGCAGGTCGAGGGAGGTGATCCTTCCCCTCTGCTTGGCACTGGTGGAGAGCGCTGGGTCCAGTTCTGTGCTCCCCAGTGTAAGAGAGATATGGACATACTGGAGAGAGTCAACAACAAAGGGTATGAAGATGTTGAAGGGACTGGAGCGTCTCTCCTATGAGGAAAGGCTGAGAGCTGGGGCTGCTCAGCCCGGAGAAGAGAAGGCTCAGGGGGATCTCACCAACGCGTATAAATACCTGGAGGGAGGGTGCAGAGAGGACGGAGCCAGGCTCCTTTCAGAGGTGCCCAGTGACAGGGCAAGGGGCAATGGGCACAGACTAAACACAGGAGGCTCCCTCTGAACATGCAGAAACACTTCTTTTACTGTGAGGCTGATGGAGCACTGGCACAGGTTGCCCAGGGAGGCTGTGGAGCCTCCCACCTTGGAGATATTCAAAAGCCGCCTGGACATGGTCCTGGGCAATGGGCTGTGGGTGACCCTGCTTGAGCAGGGGGTTTGGACAAGGTGACCTCCAGAGGTCCCTTCCAACCTCAGCCATTCTCAGAGTTAAAACTTCCTTACCTGCCTTGTTTCTAGTGTGAAAGAAGAGAGGCAGGACTCCAATTTCTCCTTTGCCATTGCAGGGCGTGGAGAGTTCTCCCTCAAAGTCAGGAAGGAGCAAGTTTGGAGCACCCTGCTCAGGAGTGTTTTTTCCCCGCTGTTTTATCGTGAGAAGACTGCGGTCTGAGAACAGTGATGGCTGTTCTGCTCAAGCAGGCTTCCCTGAAGCGCATGGAGCTGTTGCGGAGGCGCGGCTCCATTTCATTCTCTCCTGTTTGTTAGATGTTCTGCTTTTGTTTTCGGCAATTTCTTTTACTCCCCAAAATGTTCTGTACCAGCCTTTGACTTTTGATATGTGACACTGTGTTAATTTGTTTTTTTTTTTTTTTTTCCTCTGTGGGGAAGCCTTGATGAGAAATTATTGCAATTTGTGAAAGCTTTATTTGTGCTGCTGATGACTCAAAAGTTAGTAATGCTGCTTTGCTGTGATTGCTAGGTTTAAAAAAATGACACAAATGAAAGTGGGACTTTTTGATTTCAGCAAAAGTACTTTGTTTGAGGCGGAGAACACAAGTATTTTTTTATCACTAGCTTTCACTCGTTTCAGAAGAGCTGTGCTTGTTTATAACTCTAAAAGACACAATGAAGCTGAAGGTATATTAATCCACTTAGCGCACTTCTAACAAAATGAACAAGCAAATGCCGAACAGGAAACCTTGGGAGCTTTGGGGAAGGAGTGAGTTAAAAACAAACTTAAGGATAGGGAGAATGCGTTGGGTAAAGAAAAGTATTTTCTGTATTTTACTGAGTTGCCCGTGAAGCTGTAAGCGAAAGGACTCTACGCTCTGCCTGTCCTCGGCTGAACGAGGTCCGTAAGATTTCATTAATATTAACCTTCAAAGGCAAAAGCACAGCTGTATCGCTGGGGCTGCAGGAGATGTTGACGTGCGAAGTGAAGGCGTTAGCTGAAACGCGAGGGCAGTTCCAAAGCGAGATCCCTGTCCCAGGCCTCCGAGCGCGGCGTTTCGGAGGGAGCACGGGGGGGAGCTGGGCAGAGCGTGTGGGTGGCCTGGAGGGGCAGCAGAAAAGTAGAGTCCGAGGGGAAAGTGTTGCCAATTTCTCTTTGCAGTTTTTTTTTTTAAAAAAAAAGGAGTTTTAAAATGAATCTGGGAAAATTAGAAGGGGAATTTACATGGTATTTGAGGGATTTCCTTTGTTTTACAAATATTTTATCTTTTCTATTAAAAAAACCATTAGGAGGTCTGGAAGGAAGGAGAGAAAAGGTCAAGCTGTGTGCTCATTTGCTCTGGTGTAAGTCCGGACCAATACCTTTAATATCAGTGGAGCCGCTCTGGATTTGTCAAAGCGCGGACGAGCAAGATCCGAGCAGGGAAGGCGCCTGGGTGGCTCGGGATGGCTCGCTCTGTGGAGCGAAAGCAGAAAAGACGGATGAACCTGGGTTTTCTGCAGCAAGGTGTACAGCCTGTGGGAGGAAAGGGTGTGGGGCACCCCGAGATCTGGAAGGACTCACTTTTTACAGCAGAGTATCGTGCAGACAGGGTGAACGGCCAGACCTCCGGTGTGGCACAGCTCAATCTTTATGGAGTTTGATGGAGCCAGGGAGAAACTTGGTTTGGGGGGGTCCATGGCAGGGTCCTCGCAAATGCGGTTTTGGTGGGCTGCTAAAGTAAAAAAATCAATTCCTGGGAAAACAGAATCAGGAAAAAATTGCTTCTTGGGTGCTACTTTTAATGTTGTGGGTTTCGGGTGTGGTTTTTGTGTGTGTTTTTTTTTTTTTTTTTTTTTTAAAATGCACATTGCCTTTGAATTAATACCTTTCCCTTTTATCAAATAGACATACTAAGTATACATCTTTTATAAAACTGCTCAGGTATGTTGATATGAAGGGGGTGGGGGGGTATGCAGGGGCCATTTCGGATATGGCAAACCAGCACATCCCAACGGCTGAGCTGGGTGCTGACAGCCTCAGGCTCCAGCACTTTACCCACTGACGGCAGAAAAAGACCGTGAACAAATTGGAGAGAAAAGCAAAACAAACCAAGTGGTAGGAACTAGGTTAAGCTGGCAGCGGGGCAGACGCTGGGTGAGGGTCTGAGGAGCCCAGCTGCCCTCGCCAGGAGCCTGCTCTGGGCTGGCCATGGCAGACTCTTGTTTTCTGCTTTTCCCTTCTTTCTGCCTCTATTTCTCATCCCTGCGCCTACATTTTTATGGAGTGAGTATTATTTCTATGGAGCAGCAATGTACTGTCATAATTCAGTTTATGCATCAGTGGTTTCTTTAAAAACGTGTTGTATTTCTATAATTGTTGGTATTATCTTTGTTCATATCAGAGAGAGTAATTGATAGACCTGCCCCCCCCTTTTTTCCTTTTCCTCTTTTTTTTTTTTTTTTTTAAGGTGATGGAGCTGACACTTGGGCTGTGGGTTTCTTTGTGCTTGTTTAGGTTTTGTTCTTTTGTTTTGTTTTTTCATCCTGTGTTGTATGAAGCAATGCCTGGTCCAGGGCACAGACGTAGAAAGCCTACAAGTGACCACACTTGGTACCACACCTAGAACCAATATCTTACGCTTTTTTGGTAATTAGCTTGTTGCAAAGGCAGTTGTTCTTTTTCTTTGTCAGTTGCTCGGGGTGCGTGAGTGACATCGGTGACGTTCCCGCTCCCTGACGCGCCCTAGCAATTGCAGAACTGAGGGTGCCTCTCTGGACGGTTCCCCGTTCTCCTTTCCCCATTCTCCCATTTCTTGCGCTCGCTTCCATATCCTTGCAATGTTTATCTGTGGCTTCTAATTAAACAAACGAACACTGTCGTCTTCAGTAATATACAGCGTCGTTATTACGTTGTTGTACAATATTTACCAATGTAAACATTTTTTAAGCTGTGATGGAAGCGTGAGGGAGAGCGTGGCAGGAACACAATAAAGCGTTGGACGAGTTTTCTTGGCGATGTTGAGGCTTGTGCCATCGAGCTCGGTAAGTGCAGGCGTTGGAAAAGAGTGAGCTGCATTTAATAGACTACTTATGCAAATGACAGGAAAAAACATGACAATAAATAAAGGCATTTATTTTTTATCTCGCATAGGCCATGCTGTGGAAAGGTGTGCAACCAGAGCTCTGGAAATATAATTTGCAAAGGTCAAAGATTGATAGCAGAATTCATAAATGCCCCTACTTAACAGAACTGGCCAATTATTCTTCGTAAGTAATTTACCAAACACTTTTGCATCTTGTGTCAGACAAACTATCAGCTTTCGGAAAACCCTTATTCTTAGGTTCTCAGTCCACCCCCTTTCTCAGGTTTCTCTGTCTTTGGGAAAGCAAGTTCATTACCTCAGAAGTCTTTTGTTCGCAAGATGCTTTAAAAATCCCAACCCAGAAGAGGAAACGGGAATGAATAGTGAGGTACCTGGGAACAGAGATAACTTTCATCCCTTCTTGCGGCAGATGAAGCCGGATAGATGAATTTTGCGCCAGGCGCTGTACCTCTAAGATGCGCTGGTTTACAGATGCGGAGGCTACTCGCCTGTCCAAGCTTTGCTGTTCCTGTCCAGCTTGCCAGAGCTTGTTCCCCACTGCCTGGTACGTCCAGCCCTCTGCGGAGCACGGCTTTAGCTCTCGCACGCTCCTGTTCTGGAAGCGGTTTGGGAGAAACGAGAGCTTTCCAGTAGGATTTTTTCCTTCTCTCTTTTATTTGAATAGAAATATGAAGCATGCATCTAAGCATCCACATTTCTTCTTCTGCCCACACTCTCTTTCACGCTAGTGCTTTCAGGAGTGCGTTTCTTTCAGTTGGAAATACTGAAGTGATCAGTGGCTGTGGGGGGTGATGGGCACATCGGGCTGTGCTGAAGGACCAAACTCTGTGTGCGGAGGTGCTCAACCTGACTTGAGAATCTGCAGCAAGGATGCAGGCACTTCTGTGGGTGCTTCTTTGGGTGGTCTAGGGAAATTTAGATCTAAAAAAGAGGAGACGGGACAATTGAAGTTTGGTGTGGTCATTCAGAGACGTGTTTAAGCATATCTTGGTGTTGTTATAGTAGGCAGTGCCTGAGGACATCAGCTGAAAGCAAGCAGTACTAGGGGCTGTTGGGAAAGGGATGGAGAACACAACCATGGACGCTGTTGTCCCACTGTGCACGGGCAGACCCCTGGCATGCTCATGTCTTGACTTGTGCATGCTGCTGTGGTCCTCTCCTGTCCTAACGACCAGCAGAGCTGGAGCAGGGACACCAAAAGGTGGTCAAAGCTGCTTAGCAGCTTCCGTATGGGAAACGACCCAGTGGGTCTGGTACTCCAGGCTGGCGCGGTGACAGCTGAGGGGCTGTGATGGAGGTCTTCTTGGGGAGGTCAGCTCTGGCCTCCAGGTGGTTTGCAGACACCAGTTGTTGGCTGTCTTGTCCCAGGCAAGAACCAGAGGGCACAGCGCTTGCAGAGGCAGGGCGCAAAGCAAAAAGAAGCACTTCTCTTTCACAAGAGGTAGTGAAGCTGTGTACCTCCTCGGTGCCCAAAGTTTATGGGGTTCAAATGGCAGCTGAGCAAGAAAGTTGATGAAATGAAGGCTATTAAATACAAAGGCCCAACCTCTGGCTCAGGAAATCCCTGAGCTGCAAATAGCCAAATTGCTGGGGAAGTGTTCTGGGGAAATATCACTGGGTGTTCGCTCTGTGCTTAAACTTTTCCCCGAGGTAGATGGGACTTTGGTCTAAGCCAGGTCGGCCACTCGTGTGCTTTCTTCAAGGCTTATGTATCTGTTCCCGGCAACTGACTCCAGTGGGAATTAAGCCTAGCTGAAGTGGGCTTCGCCCGAGTTTCCCCATTTTCCTAGATGAGGATGAGCAATTTGAATGCAAGGTCCTCTTCTCTTTCGCTAGAGTCTTTCCCTGGTCAGGTCAAACTTTAGTGAGCTCACTGTCAAAGTACAAGACGTACTGCCATGGATTAAGGTTAATATTGAATTGGGTCTGGATAGAAGATGATGAAAGGAAAAAATGCAAGAAGTACTGACAAAACGATATTTATTGAATTTTTTGTGTTTATGCATATAGCGTGTGTGGTTAAAACACAAGTGAATGTGAGCATATTAGCAAATGAAGAGATATTTGAATTTTAGTGTTGAGTACTGTAGCGATCATCATGTGGGCTGGACCGTGAACTTGAGCATGTCTGGAAGGCAAACCTGCTAAACTGCGTTAGGGATGGTTTGCATGTAGCAGTCCAGTAGTGTTTGTGGGGAGGGTGGGAGGGAAATAAGCTTTAGGTTACAAGTAGCTATGATCATGGAAATACCTTGAAAATCGCTGATTAGTTTTGTCTAATAGGCATATTCTGAAAATAATGTTTCTGCATATATTTTGAAAATTCACTCTAAAGTCTCAACATTTCCCATGTCTTGCCTGAAGAAAAATAGCTGCAGTTGAAAATCAGGAATTGTCAGTGTGCATTGTCAAAACAACTTTATTTTATCAAGTCAAGATAATGTTGAGAGAAGTCTATACCCACTTTAATTGCTTTGACATTCAATTAGCAAGACATTCTACTCCTCTCCAATAGAGTGAGCTTTTGTGTGGCTCATAGGAAAACACGGCTGGAAAAGCACCAGGGGATGTCATCGAGGCCATGTTCCCAGCACGGTTCGCCTTACCCATCTCACTGCTGACAAGGTATACACGCTCCCTACTCTCCAGTGTTAGAAATTCCCCAAGAAACCTCTTCCAGTGCTCTACTCTCCCATGTTGTTTAAATTTATTTTTTTTCCCTGCCACGAGACCTAAGTCTCCCTTGCTGCAATTTAAATCCCTTATTTTTTTGCCCAATCCACCATAAACGTGAAAAACTGATTTTCCTTCCATCTTTGCTACAGCTGTCGACGCAGTTGAAAATTGTTATCATATCCTCCACTAAATGTTCTTTTTTAGGATAAACAACCCCAATTCTTTTAATCTTTCCTCAGATGTCAGGTTTTCCAGGCCTCTGATTAATTTCGTTGCTTTCCTTGAGATGCATTATGCTCGGTGAATAATGGCTCTTGTCCCCTAGGATAGGTCATTTATACGTATAGCCGAATATTTATTCATTTAATCATTTTACAATATGTCGATTGACGTAGCAGCTGAGCACTTGCATAGTTCTTACAAACATGAGCGCAAAACTGTAAGAAGACTAAATAAGTGGTAACAATTAAATCCGATAACAATATCTGTTGTGCTCTGAAACTTGTTAGAGTCTCGCATTAGCAACCTGTTCAAGTGAACCTTAATTCTGATGAGCTGGACTTGTTGCACACGGACGCTCAGACAAGAGCCTCTGGAGTTAACGTGGTCCTGCTGGTGTAAATATATTGAGTGCAGCCAAGGAGTGGCAAAAATCCGAACTCACGGAGGGGACAGAAATGAAAAAAAAGTTTGTGCAATCTTCTGGTCTTGGTACTTAGGCTGGCGTAAATACAGGAAACTTTGCTCGCCCTGGGAAATCGTGAAGGACTTTAAACATATTTAAACATCAACAGACCTTGATTCTGCTTGCACTGACACACTGAAAGCGACTCCCGGCAATGTATGCCTGGGCTGCACAGTTTTTCTCTCTTAAAAAAAATGGGGGTAACTGTATTTTCGTGCTGTAACGTGTTGGGGATTAACACATCCATTTTTAATAAAACGTTCGAGCTTTCCAACGGGAAGTGGGACAGAAAGGGGAGAGAGGGTTGGAGGCAATTTCTGCGTTCTGTTACGTAGTGCTCTGACAAATGTTTAATTTTAGAAGATTTAATAACTTTAATAGCTTCATGAGAAATTTGATATTCAGAAAAAAAAACCCCAACCATACCAAGGAGCAGGGTGACGGGTGAATGGTGTTTTTCCCAAATTGGTGACAACCTGAAAACCAGAGGGAACAGAGACAATCAGAGTAGGAACCAGAATTAAATGCTTGGCTGTGTCTTCCATTCTCTACCACTTTCATTTTTCTTTGAACCAAAATATTTACTGGACCTAAAATAAAATGCTTTGGTTAATTTTTTTTTCCTTTAGTTATATAACTTATTTTAAAACTTTTTTTCATCCTCTTTAGAAATGCTTTAGGATGACTTTCACCAGAACTACATCAAGTGAAACTTTGACACAAAATTTTTTGCTTTGACTTGACCAAAGTACTTCTGATTCAACAAAAATAAAATAATTATCATCTCTTCTTCTCCTCTATATTTTAATAATTTAAAATAATTATTTTTGGTCAGAAAATACTTGCCTATTTCTAGGCAATAGGCAATACTTGCCTATTTCTTTTTTGTTCTTCTCTCATTTGGAAGATGCTGGCAGCATGTTAAGACTGGATTAGGGCCGTGTTGCAGGTATGGGCAGACTCACCACAAAGCAGCTGCAGCGCAGGGAGCGTCTCGGGCTGGCCTGGCACCACCGACGCGTGGCAGGACACAAGTCCTGGGTCAGAGCTTCTGCCTGATCACCCGTTCTGTGGAGAAATGGCTCCATGTCCTGGTGTCCCCTGCGTTTTTTGCTGAGGTTTGCTTAAGGAGGCAGGGAAAGCACCAGAAACCGGACCCCAGGCAAAAATAAATGGACAGGGACTCTTTAAACAGCGGGGTTTAGGATGCATTTGTCTTATGAAAACGTAAAAATGTAAGTGAAGCCACAAGGGCAACCAATTTCTCACTTTTCTTTTTTTATTCTTCAGAAGAAGTTTCAAAACCACTAAAGAAATCATCTTGCATTAAAATAATCTTCTTCTGTAGAAGCCAACAGACCACCGAGGAGATCATTTCAGCTGTACGGTCACTGATAGAGCATCCCTACTTAGCGGAGACCTGCCCCTTCCAGCGTTTAGTCAATGGTTCTTACGCTTTCTCCCTCATTTCTTAAAAATACACGGGTGTCTGGCTTTCAGAGTGGCTTTTAGAGCAAACAGCTCTTTGTTTTCGTGTGCTAATAACAGTCTTTAACTCCTACACATCTGAGTTACATTTCTAGATATTCAATGCAAAAATCCCTTAGATTTTATTATTTATTTATTTACCTCCATCATGCCAGATTTTCTCTACTGTTTACATAGTTACAGAAGAAATGATTTGAAGTTGGAAGCTCCAAAGTTCCTTGAGAGTTCGTTTCTTTACTCTGTTGATAGGGTGGGCGGTGTCCCTACCCCACCCCTGCAAGCAAATAAACGAGCCAAAGCAGCACTGAAAACTGCTGACTTGGCGTTCTTGATCAAAACAGCAATACATTTGAGGAACGCTTTACAACAGCTTGCATGAGAGGAGTAGAGGGCAAGAGGTTTTGAAGAAATTGAGTGGGAATCGTCTGCCCAAGCCTGCCAGTGGAGTCCTGCTGAGGAAGCCCCTTCTCATCCCTTCTCCTCTGCTTTGTCTTCGTGTCCCTTGTATCGTACCAGCAATATCTGTCACTGCTACTAGTGCTGGTAGTCGATGTTTATGGTGTCGTATTCTGTGTTGGAGTCACTTTGTCCCTGATGCCTTAGAAATAGGGAACAGAGCCAGTCTACATCCCAAACACCTTTGGGGAGGTGCTGGCACGGCACAGACACGCATGGGGAACCTGGATCTGGAAGGTGTGCTCCTTCCAAGCGCCCAGGGCAAGGCTTTCAGGCAACACGCATGTGTCTGATCTGTTTTGTGCTGGATCCCAAGTTAATAGTGCATGATAGACTAATCTTCATCATCTTGTGGGTGACAGCCGCTCGGCTGCACCGCTTGTCGCTGCCTGCGCTGGCGCATCCCTCCCCGCACACGCGGCAGTGCTGCGATTTGTCCGGTCCTGCCTAGCTGGGGTCTAAGCTGCATCAAATGTTAAAAAGAAAACACGTGTTTTGCGTTCCGTATCTGCTCTGAATGGTTGGGTAATTTACACTAAATCTCAGCCTGATGTTAATTTACTTAGCTCTTTCGTTACTAGATTGAGAACTCTCTATCAAATTTACATGTAATGAATTTTTGATAAACAGGTTAAATATAATTATGTTTGGAACAGAGGGATGTTCGGAGGGTGCGGTGGGAAGAGCTGCACCGCCAGTACTTGAGCAACACAGGAGACCTTGCCACGCGCGTCAGGACGGGTCTCCTTGGTGTGCCTGGGGCTTCGCCGAGGAGCTGATGGGCACAAACACGTCCTACAACCAGCTGCAGTTTCTTCTGTCTGGTTACAGGAGGAATAACTCTTACGCTGGGTTAGGATTATGTGATCTGAAAAACGTCAGCCAAGGCTGCCAGGCGATGGCTCCCTTTGGGTATCTTCATTTTTAATTTTCCCAGCTCAAGTATTTTGGCCCTGATTTTGAAAGGTGCCAAGTACCTCCATCATGGAAACAGTATAAGGAAAGGGAATGGGATGCGAGACCTGAACAAAACAAAGAGCAAAACTCTTTCTGGAAAGGCATATTTTCTGTTCTAGGCCTGCATGTGTTGAATATGTGATATTTTGAGCTGGAAAAGCAGAATTTGCAAGTGGCAGTTTACATGTACATATAAGCATTTGACTGTCTCCAAAGCAAACCGACAGAAAAGTGGTTCTCCAAAGTACGGAATAAGGCAGCGTGAGAACCGTTAGTAGAGCTCTCTAAATTACAAAGTCTCTTCTTTTAACCCATAAATATTTACACTCCACATTTCTTGAAACATCTGTTCTAAATACGCAGACAAGTAGCCCCGTAACCATACATATGACACTAATATTTAAACTGATAAAGAGTAATAATTAACGTGAAATTTGCACGAAATTAACTAGCTCATTTGCATTTTGAGACTGTGCCATTTCAGAAAGTTGCAAAGTGTGGCTTTTGTTTGTGTACCTCCGACCTGCTGGGGCGGCTGGGAAGGTGGGCTGGGAGAGATCTTCCCTGCAGGTTTCGCAGCGTGAGGGCACCCTCAAGACGTTTTCCAGGGTTTAAACACTTTGTGCCTTGCAACTTGTCATTTTGCAAAGCTGTTTGAGTGAATGTTGTGGTTTGTTTTTTTTTTTTTTCCCTCCTTTAAAATGTGCAAAGCAAAGAAATTTCTGTGGTGTAAATTAACTTGCGCGTCGATGGGAAGACGACCCGTACGTCCACAGGACCCGGCGGTGTGTGTTGTGGTGAGGCAGGGGCTGCACAGGTTTGTTGTACTAAAAAGACATCGTCCTTAATGAATACCAAATTTAATGGGCACACGACAAGTCGGTTACTGATGCCCTGAGGCGATCCAAACTTACAGATCCTATTTTTTTTTTTAATTTGAGACTATTTTAATTTATATGCACACTTGAAATGTTAGGACACGCGATATTCTTTTCCAGCTGGTATTCTCATTTAGTGCCAAGCGCCGAGGTGCAATGAAAAGACGGAGACGTGTGTCGAAGCCTAAATGGCCGCAGCGTTTTTAATACAGCCGCAGCATCTGATCGCAGCAGTGTCTTAGCGGTCCGTGCCCAGTGACACCTGTGCTGGGCGAGCTCTCCTGGGGCTCACCCGCGGCAGGGCTTTGGCGGTGCTCCGGCGGGGTCCGATCCTGCAGAGCATCGCCACCTCCCCGGAGGCAGCCGGTTGCAGGCTCTGCAGTCTCAGTTCATCCTCTACGTAAGATCCAGTCTCCTTGTAGCCTTACAGGCTAGATCTAGGTTTCAGGCTGCCAACGTGGGATGAAGCACCAGCAGTGGGACTGGCTTTGGCAGCAGCCTACTGGAGTTACTGGGAGGTGTCTCACGCGGTGCTCTGCAGCACCACGGCTGAGGGCAGCTGCTGTGGTGGGTTGACCGCCATCCAGAGAAGACCTGAGTGAACAGCGTTGTTGGTTTGCTTGCTTGGAGTATTCCTGATACCCTATGTGGTCATACTACCTCCTCCAAATATGTAAAAAATACAACCAGTAGGAAAGGACGTTGAAGTGCTGTCTGATGCTCAACTCACCGCTTGTCTCCTCCAAAACCCACATTACTCTACAAACGATGCTCTGTGAAGCAGATTTTCCAGCTACAGTTGTGTATGATATTCTCCAGGTAAAGGTACATCTGAGCTGGAACATAGATTACCGGACCTTACCCTATTTATCTTTAATATTTCACGTAGCAGCTCAGCTATACTGGGTTTTTAATGATAAATTGTGGCTATTGTAAACAGAAGTACTCAAATCATGGTCTCACTGCACATGTCTTTCACGACTGTGCTGCCACAATAATGAGGAATGGGAGATAATGACTTAAGGAAAAAGTGCTGGATTAAGTGGGACAGTAAATTAGGCATTTATCTCTCTCCATTGGAGGCCTGTTTCCAGTTCCCTTCTAGGTCTCAGCTGAGCTCTATTTAAAAGTAAACCACGTCGTATTTCACAAAGCCAACCCACTCCATAGAAATCGGCATATAAGCACTCACATTAAATTACCATATTACCCAGGAGGTCCTGGTTTTCAGGAAGGTCAGAGTTGAGGTGCATTAGCAAGAAAAAATAAGGTTATACCATTCTATCTTTTTACTATGCATCCAGAGTATGGAAAATTCCCACTTTCTCTTTCTTTCTGTTTTGTTTTTTCTTCCTGTGTGTTTTAGATTCTGGTAGTTTTCAGACCATAAGAAAACTCCTGTGTACAGAAATTACATGCCCGCAGTTTCCTCTCAAGGGGAAAGGATTGCAAACGGTGTTAGACTCAATGAAGTGTGTTTGCCTATGCATATGCTAGAGCGTTTTACTCGGAAAACTATGGCAAAGATTATTATTACGGTTGCAAAGTCGTAGAACCCTTGCTTTATTTAATTCGGAAGGTTGAGCTACTTAGAGGATGACTCGAGATTGCATAATGGAGAAGACTTATTTGTTGCACTCGTGGAAGGGGTTTCGGAGGAGCGACCCGGGCAGCTGAAGTTGGTTTTGATGAATTTGATGCTCTCCCTATGTCTGGGACATATCTGCAGTGTGACGTTATTCACAGGGACATAGGATCAGAAAGACTATAATGTTCAGTGTTCTGCTGTTTTTCAAGCAGTTACCTCATATAGTTGTGTCAAAATTTACTAGTTTTCCCCCTTCAATTAGGCCTTATGAAATGCTGTTTCAGAACTTTATTCTGACTGTAGGAAACCATCATCCGTCTTTAAATGAAAATATTTTAATAGGCAGGTTACACCAACTGTTCTTCTGCAGCAATATTTTAAAAATTGAATAAAAGTTCTTGGTTCCCAGCTACTTACTACCACCTAGTTTATTTCATTAACAAAAAAAAAGTAAAAAGAAGTGAAAAATCATATCCCTTTTCAGTCTTCATTTTGCTCATTGAGCTGGCAAAGCTCTTTCCACAAACAGACTTTTGATTTCTTTCCTGATCATCTTTATAGTTCTTCCATTTTGAATTCACCTCTCCTGAGCACCGTGCTCCAGAACTAGACACGTTGTCACACAACTGCTCTGTTCTTAACGATGGATAACGATGGTAATGATGTCCTTATAGGTATTACCTGATACACCAAGTCACACTAACTAAACCTTTAACTGGTGACTGCTTTTATGGAGATGTGACTTCGATTTGATTTGGAGAAGTGCTGAGCTCTCTTTACCACAACTTACATTTGTGGCAGCTGTGTTTTGAATAGGAAATCGCAAAAATACAAGTTGTTTATGAGTAGCAGATCTCAGGTTTCCTAATCTGTTTCCCATGTTGATTTTCTGATGGCTATTAGGTCAACTTACCAGCCTTTTTTTTTGGGGGGGGGGGAACCCACCCCTATCTAGACAGCTAGGTTCATAAAACATGGAAGAACTGGAACACTTTCTGTTGTCTGCCATTCTGCTGAGTTTGACTGAAATTAGGCGATGTCTGCAAAGTTATTGGGAGGGGACGCAGGAAAGAATTTGCTTCCTTGCACGTGCACACACAGCAGCAATGTGGTGGCTTTGCAGGCTAGAAGTGATGTGCCGTTACGTAGTTAAAGACTAAAGCATCTCTCTAACCAGAGTCCATGACTGTATCGTAGGCAACTCTGGCGTTTCAGCTGGGTCCAGGGTAAACAGAGTACCGAAATGCCATGTTTCTGTGGGAATTATAAACCTCTGAGACACGGTTTCAGTCCTAATGGCTGTGCAGCCCCCGATCTCTTGATTGGGAAAGATTATTGAAGAGCCGCTGAAGTGATGCTCTGGCCGTTCCCGTTTCCTCTGTTTCACTGGATTTCCATTAGTTCTGATATTGAAATGCCTGGGGATTTGAGGAGGGACTGCATATTTGTCAGTATTGATGAAGGATACTTTTTTTTTGGTGCCAGCAGAAGTGTCAATGGCTATCTTTAATCAAGGATCTCTTGGATCTGACTCCCATGACCACCACGACTTACTTTCTTTTCGAAGGGATCTCAGGGAATGGCATTTCTTTTCTTTTCAGGCCTCCCACTACCAGATCAGCCTTCTGTCCTTGCTTTCAATAAATAGCTGAATACTGGCAAGCTTATTCCCAGCAGTTTGTGCTGGAAGTTGATCTCCTAGTTAGTTACCTTGTAGGTCAGAACACCATTAATAAATTGCAATAAGTGTTGAGGCAAAGGTTGGAGAAGGCAGAATCCAGATCAGTATTTTACTTGGCTATAATATTTAATTAAATATGTAAAATTATACATTTCTGCATACATATTTTCTCTTCATCGTGTTTTCTAAAACAAATTTTCTTTGACTTACAAAAAGTAATGCAGAAACATATTCTCAACATTACAGAATCTACATCTAAACTCAAGCAGGGTCAGAGGGGCAAACTTTTGAGGTGCTAGCAACATGGAAGTTGATAATCAGGAAAAGGAGGCTGATACCATGAAAATATCAATGATTCTAATTGCTGTGAATTCAAGTCCTGACCTTCATTTCTAACAAACTTTTCAGATTAATTCAGACCTGAGATATTTATATAACGTGATCTGAAACGGTTTATAACTTCCAATCTTTCAAGGCAAGAATAATATCTCGAATGAAACTTTAACTCAGCAAGCAGCTCCTGAACGCTGGAGCAATAGCAGGTACCAGGAATTAAGGCTCTCATCCATGAGAGCGAGAAAGAGAGGGAAAGGTAGAATAACGTATAGCTGAAACGATATGCAAGTTGTCCACATGAAGGACTGTAAAGGGAGCTGCTTTTCTGTTACAATATGAACGGAAGGAAACTCTGAAGGTGTTGGATAGGAACAAGAAAAATGTGACGTATGGCGCATATCATATAACTTGCCATAATATAAGTTCACCTGAAGTGCTACCTAACTCCCTGTATCAACATGGACCACTCAGCCCAGCGTTACGTTCACGCGCAGATGCTGTTGGTACCGCTGCTCTGTGTGTAATGCCCGGCCCGTGCCAGCAGCAGCAGCTCCTCCTGCAAAGGGGCTGTGTGTGAAAGCGAGGGGAAACCCTAAGTGTTCGCTCTCTTAATGAATGTGTGTGCTATTAGAATAAACACATGCATTACAGATAATAAATATAATAAAATATTGTTAAAATATGTGATAAAGCCAAGGGAGGAAGGTGAGGATGAACCAGGAGGAAGGAATATCAGCTCTCCAAACTTTTCTTCCGGCTGCTTGCTTTCCTTCCACTCTCCAGGTTTCTACTTTTTTCTCAAGACTTCTTTATCCTAGCAGTTTTATTTGGTTTTTTTGTAAGCAGAATAATGTGGGTGTCTCCCTGCTGTCTCCCTGCCCGTAGCGATATCTTAGCTTTTCCACGCTGCTGGTATCACAGCTGGGCATGACAGCCCAGCCCAGGGAAGGGGTCCTCTGGTTGCTTGTGAATGCAGCTGGTTCTGCTGCATTTTGTGTTTACTTCATTCCTTAAGAAGAGCACGCAGAGGGGTAGACGTGGCTTAATTGTGAACATCGCATTTCTATGCACAGGTTTACTGTGGGTGTTACCAAGCAGGCTGGCCCCAGCACTGTGACTGAGCTGCACTTCCCAGTCAGTGCAACTCGTCTTGTCCCCAGTAGTCTTTCTATCCCCTTATTTTCTCCTTCAGAGAGGACACGTTCTGTATTTTCACGTTGGCCAACAGAATGCATGTTCCACCCCTGATGGCGCAATCCAATACCCCAGCGTGGCACAGCGGGCGATAGAAGCTACAGCTGACCTGAATACAACTGGACTCCTTCCGAGGTGGTCAGAAAAGTGGACTGAATTTTGGGATCACAGCACTTTGTCGAATAATATTAATTGAATCTGTATGTTGGAAGAAGCCTATCTGTGTCAGCATCTTTCCTTTTACTTAGGAGAGGAGTCCTCTTCTATTCTAGATTTTCCGTAGTCTCAAGACTTGACTAAGTTGCCCATGTGCACTGAAATTCATAAACTGCCTACTTGCCAAGATTTAAATACCTAACCTTTCTGATGGCACTTGGGATTGAACTAAGGTTCTTGAGAGAGGTTATTAAGCCACTGTGCCCGTTATGCTTAATTTTTGAGAATAGGAAGTAACGTCTGCACTGTAGCCAGAATTTGTCTCTCTGCTCAGCTCAGCATATTTTTTAATGTCAACAATTAAGAATTGCCATTAAAGAGTATCACAATCAAAGAATGTCTGCAATCCAGGACAAATTAATGAGGTACACTAAAACCTCTACCATGTTTTCACGTTCCTTGAGATGCTTTTTTCCCCTCTTCCTTAGTAAAGCCACCTGTAGCCATTGCAGTTCTTAATGACTTTAAATGAAATTATTCAGCTATTAGGAAAATGATAAAAAGTAGGTAGAGGTAATATGCTGGCAATAAGGATATGGATGTATACGTCTAGGACATACATGTCCAAACCTGCTAACGTGGTGGCCGCATTATGGGCTTCCCATGTGTGACCTGTCAGGCACGTCCAGAGCGATGAGTGTTGAACAGGCTATGATGAGGCTGATGCTGATGGAGAAGTACAGCCCACAGAAGTACCAGCCCTGGTACTTGTCAGGCTAACAGGCCTTCAGCAATCAGAAAATTAAAATCAAAGGTGGCATCTAAGGTAAAACGTTGAGTTCGGTGCAAGGGTTTTATTGATTTATATAGAGACAAGGTTCTGCCTCTGTAGTCTTCCTAGTTTCTGTACAGATTGGGGTCTCTTTGGTCTCGTCTCTTGAACTGAACTTGTGACACTTCTCTCATAGATGACACTTCACTGACTCGGGTATAAATCTTAATTCCTGTTTTTATTTAAAAAATACAAAAGAAAACTGCAGAGAATTTTTCCCATTGTATATGATATTCCACCAGCTCTAGCTCTGAGCAGCCTTTTCCCGGTGACGAGCAGGATTCAGATCCCACCCTTTCTGGGAGGCTGCGAAAGCAACAGTTTCTACCTTGAAATGTTTTTGTTTCAGAGTAAAACTGTGTCAGCAGGGGAAAAAAAAAAAAAAAAACACCACCACCAAAAAACAAACAACAACAAAAAGCAGTGACTGCTTTCCTTGGGAGGTGTGAATAGCATTTTCAAACAGATTTGAAGCAATTTGCTTTTTAAATTCTTGCGTGCGCGTTTTGCCATGCTTTCTGATTAACACCTTGCGGAATTTTTCCTTTCCTTTCCGTTTGCCTTTGCGATGTGTGTTTCTCAGATGGGTGTTTATCCTGTGGGTAGGCGTTACTCTCAGGAGTAAATGATCTCGGGGAGGGAAACTTTATTTTCAGAAAAACTCTTTGTTCAATGTATTTATGCGAAGCTTTGTGGTTTAAGCTACCAAGTTTCTGGTCAAACGATGGTGAGACAGGAGGTGATGCTGGTGGTGAGAGCCAGGGGAAGGCTGGGCTCAGGCTTGGTGCTCGTCTTCTCCGGCATTTTCACTCCAAGACAGCCGTGGGTTAAATTGTAAGAGTGGACGGAATATAACATACATCTCCAACAGCCCCTGAAACCCACTGGGGGATGTGATTCATAACAGCAGAGAGAAGGAGAAGCGAGCTGCTGTAGGACGAGACGTTTGCCTGAACCTCCCTCCTCTTCTTACGAAACCCAGCTGGGGGCATGGACCAATAAACCCTTGTGAGGCAACGCGTTGGTTTGAATGGCCGGGCAATGGTTTGATTTGAAACAGTGACCAAAGCGTGCAAATGGCACAACTTTGTTTCCGGAGAGCTCTAAATTTAACTCAATAAAATAGAATTGAGGATTTTTTTTATTGAAACATCGGTGACCACAGCCCCCTGGGGAATTGGGACACAGAGTGGTGGGAAATGGTTGCAGTCTCATCCCAAAGCTGGCAGACCTGAAGGCTTTGTCATGAGATGAGGAGATATGTGGCTTTACCGTTAAAGGATTTTGGAGGAGAAAGAAAAAAATAATTAAAAAATTGTACTTCAGGCTTAAAAATTGTGTTTTGTTACGTGTGTGGGCAAAGGGAAGATATATTCAGGCTCTTTTTCTTTTTTTATTTTTTTATTTTTTTTTAATATTTTACTCCCCAGAAAGCACTGGCAGCTGGATTGCTCTGATCAATAAAATTATAGCACGGTAGCAAGTCGCAGTTTGTCTGCAGGTTCAAATCCAGCTCTAGTGAGGTAATCAATAACTTTGTTTATAATGACATCTAGCTGGCAATGTGTGGTTGTTGCTGAAAAGCCTTATAAAAAAAAAAAAAAATAGTTGGACCGGATAGTAATGATATTTGAATTACCATATGAGACTGGGCATGGGCTCTTCCCATGCAGATTAAGATAAAATACCACGGCAAGATGGGAAGAAACACAGGTACGACGGCTTCCTGACGTGCTTGAAAAAGAAGGGCTTCATTTTGTAGTTCCTTCTGATACTTGTGAAGAGTTACGCACCTACCCTGTCGTGACCGTGCGGTTGTGCATCCCGCTTCCCCGGCAGTCCAGGACCACCGCTCATGAAGGTCTTTGGTTGCCTGCAGGGAGCTTTTCTGCTATTGTCTCTATTTTTGCCAAGACGCTTTGAAGCGTCCACGTGCTCCTGGGTCCTCTCTGTTTTGCCGTTTGCAGCCTGTTCCTTGGGTGCAGGTTAAGATCCCGGTCTCCGTTTAGTCTGGAATACACGAGGATGCTGGATCAGGCTCTGAGGGATTGGACTATTGTATGGAGAAAGCAGTGGCATAAGGCGGCTCTTTATAGTTACGAAGCAAAATTATTTGTAGAGATCATATAGAAACTTTTAAATAGCATGATGAAAACAAATATTTGTTAGTTTTTAATCACAATGTGCTATCAAATAATGGCCAAATGAAAGATGTACCATGCCCTTTTGCCTGATGGGTGCTATGGGTGTCGGTGGCTAGTTTCTGCTCCTTGCGTTCCTCATCGCTTTTTAACATTTAATCGAGGGCTCTGGCTCCGTAACCTGGTGCACGGCCGCCACGCCAGGCTGCGGGACAGGAGGAGGAGGTGGCCTCTGGCCAGGTAGTTTGCGTTGGGCGCGATGGTGCCGCGTCAAAGCGGCGTGCGGGAGCATCCAAGGGCTAATTGTCTGTTTTCGGGGAGTTAGCGTTATTGGCAGCTGCCATTACCCCGTCTGGGCGGCTGTCACCAGCCCAGCCGACCCGCCCGTGCTAATTGCAGTGGCCTTTTCATCGCGCAGGATCACCCGGCTAACCGCAAAGAGCTGTCTCTCCATTAGCGCCGGCGGCCGCCGGCTCGATCGGCCGGGCTCGGCGGGCATGATTGGGCTGTCAGCGTGCGGTGACGTGCCGGCGTCGGGAGCGTTTAGCCGGCACCCTTTGCCCCTCTCTCTGCACCTGAATCCCCTAACCTGGCCGCCCCGCTCGTTTCCGAGGGTGCTCCGGCATCGCAAAGTTCAGCGCGGCACAATTGCCGGCGGTCTCTGACAAGAGATCAATACTGTCCTCCCCGGCGCGGGAGCGGGCTGCCGGCCCTGTCAGAGGGATGTGTGCCGTAATTGGATCACGGATGCGGGAGCCATCCCAGCCTCCCGTCAGCACTGTCACAGCTGTCAGATGTCATCCCTCCGTACAGCTGTCACCGCGGGAGGGCCGGGGCTCCTTCTCCCTTCTAACCCGATGCAAATGTCCACTTAGCGGATGAATATTGAAGATATTAGACACTTCTCTATGCCTTTATGCAAAATAAAGATCTGTGTCATCTGTGAATTTCATGGAAATAAGTTGCAATTTATTCACTGTGAGAAAAGTGAAGTGAAGCCTGTAAAAATGAGAAATTATTTGGTTCAGGCTATTAAAAAAAAAAAAAAAATATTTTCGAGAATAAACAAAATATGCAGATTTTCTTCTGAAGAGTAAAAACTACGCGATAAATATATTTTTATGAGAATAGAGTAGCAGTTTTGTATCAGGATATTATTTTATGCAAATAAAAATTTTTCATTTCTGGATACCTTTACTGAGAGCGAGCAAGCGATGCGATTGGAGTAAACTTTGATTTCTGGGAAAAAAGTCATTGTTAAAAATCACTGAGAAAAGAGAATCTTAATATTTGTTTTAAAATAACTAGATGATGAAATCCGGGAGGCACGCTGATAGGTAGAGCGGGAGGCTGCTATACAGCTGCCAGACGGGAAGATAAACCTGCGCACATCAGCCCTTACAAAGCCCGTTGCTTCCAGCGGTAGCTGCGGTATTAAGCGGAGCCGGGAGCGCTCTGCTCTGCTCTGCTCCGCTCCGCTCCGCCGGCACGCTCCCTGCTTTCCCATCCTCTCCGTGCCGAGGAAGTTTTCAAAGAACGTGGCAAAGCAAATGCAAACTGGAACAAACATCCGTGGCTTTGTTTTTTTGGTTTGGGTTGGTTTTTATTTTTTTCTTCTTCTTTCCACCCCTCTTGTCAGCCCTCTAACTTGCGCCTGGATATGGCATAAACCAGACCGCTGTGGTTAACTCCAAAACATGATTCAGTGAAATAACAGAACCTGTCAGTCTGTTGGGCTGAAGCAGGGGCAGTGCTGTGGGCAGGCTGGGCAGCAGCCCTGTGCTGTTATTGTTCCCCGTGGTCGGGAGCAGTTTATACGCGGCCGAACAGGATCCAGATCTCTCGTGCTGTCGTTAGAGGACTAAACTAGTATATTATCTGTTAAGAAATTAAAGCCCGATAGACTACTGGTTTTCTTACTCTCCCTTGATGATGTCAACATCATCCCTGGCTTTCGGTCGCGGCCGTTCCCGATTTGGCTGGCTGGTTGGTTGGTTGTTTATTTATTCATTGCATTTCTCTGCCGGAGCCCAGAGCCCTGGGCTGCCCCTGTCAAGCGTGGGCTGCCCCGCTGACGGAGCAGCGTGAACCCGATTGCCACCACGTAACCCCAGAGCTCGGCGAAGCACCGTGGGAGCCACCGAACCCCTTTACAACCTACCCCGACCACGCGTGCCCATGTGCCGGGGAAAGCCGCCGCCAGGCTTGCCGTTATGGCCGCACGCAATTTGCAGCACAGGAATAATAGTAAAAGGGTGAACTGTGGAGAGCAGCAGCGGTGGCCCGTCGGGGCAAAAGCAGGTCCTAAGGGGGACTTGAAGAAGGTGGCCCGAATATTAAGTTAAGATGCAAAATTTCCATTGATTTCGATGGCAGCAGGATCAGGCGTTAGGCGCTTCGTTACTTGTGCTGTTTGGAAAGTTAAGCACTAACCAGGCTCTGCTTCACCCTCGCTTTCTTCCAGCGCAACGCTCGTAAGAGCCAGGCAGATAATCCAGGAACAGCAAAACCGAGAGGCGGGGGGCAAGGGCCCTGCTGTGGGCGGGTGGCTGAGCCCTCTTGGAGCATCTCCATCTCCACGTGCGAGTCTGTGTGCAACCGTAGTGACAAAGGAAGTACTTTTTTTTTTTCTTCTTTTTTTTCCTTTTAAACGTGGTTTATGGCTAATTACATCAGAGATCCAAAACAGTCCTTCTTACATTTGCATTAATAAGGTGTATCACATGATCCATACTGAAGTAGGAGTATACATCAAAGGTAGATTAAAGGTTGGTTAGGCATCAAACTATGTTCTATATGTAAATTTATAGCAATGATGTGCTGCGGAAAGATAGCTTACCCTCTATTTCTGTGCTACTAAATAAAATTAAAAATTCACAACTCTGGTTTATGGGATTTTAAATGAATTTGATCTCTCTTTTGGGCAGGGCAAATAAGTGTTTTGTGATGTATTATTTTACAAAAAAAAAAAAAAAAAGACCATCGTTCTGGCTCATTTAATTTTGCGAGTGAATGATCTAAGATTAACTACAGACTAGTCAGTGCAGTTTAAAAGCTGAAAGCAATTTTCAGCCATAGATGGTAATGCCACATTTAGTCCACAACCGAATGACTCTAAATGACTAAGCTGCAAGGTCTTTGTATATGACCACAGGGCCTGATAAAGCCATAGGAATACAGTAAAAGCACAAAAATAGTTCCAATTTATTTGGTGCCATCACCTTAATGAGATTAATACAGACGTGTTCATGTGCCTAATTGGTGATTTTGTTTTAACTGGTAATGAAGGATTAAATCTTCAGGCAACAGGCTACTTGCAGGAAAGGGGATTGGAGAAAAAAAGTTTTTAATTATAAAAGGCAGCTAGTGAAATATGCCACTACAAAGTTAATAATGCATCTTTAATAAAATATATATATGTATGTTGCATTTGCCACTTCAGTGTTTGCCTGAGAGGTTTTAGGGAGCGTTTATTTGGAAGAGAGGGATAACAGCAAACTCGGTGGTGCGTCGTTGGCATCTTTTGGTACCGAGGAAGACAAAAGCTGGGCATGCAGCGTGCTCCGTTTCCAGAGCCGGGCATCTGGAAAACCCAACGAGTCCATGGATTCAAAAATATTTCTACGGATCCTGTTCTATTCCTTAGACCTTACATGTACGGAGCAGAGTTTGGGGAAAACCCGGCGCCCGGGGAGGCTGGACTGAGCTCCGAAGTGGCTGACGGCAGCTCCTCTGACGAGCAGCCGCACCAGAAGGGTGAACTTCACCCGGAATGGCAGCGAGCTCTGCCCTTCGGAGTCTGGTTGTGACCATTTAAATGCTAACACTATTAAATATGCTGCCAAAACACAAACACCCAGCCTAAGTCATTAAAATGTAATTACGAGGGGGCAGCTGAGCCTGGTTTGAGTTTTGACTCAGAGGAATCTTGCAAAAGGCACCAATGCATAAACCCAAACTCACCCCAGCTTCAGCCCCAGCCCCTGGTCCGCTTGCAGGAGTAATCCCCTCTGCCTCTTAAAGTGGCTCTGTGCAGTCATTTGATTAAATTTAGCTGTTTTGTTGGGGTTTTCTTCCCCTTTTGTACCTTTCACAAACGGATGTATAGCGTGGGCCTTATGGCGCTCTTCTTTTAAGCTGAACTTTCAATAGAGACAATGGCAAAAAGGTCTTTAACATTTTCCATGTAAGATACCCTTGCATTTTTAAAATGTTTATTACTTTAAATTGCATGTGAGTAAGGTGGCTTTTATCAAGCAAATGGCTTTTTATTAAAAAAAAAAAAACAACCAGCTTTTGGATTTGTCTTGGCAAGAGAGTGGCTCTGTCACCACTTTTTATCTCCTTTCCCCTGTTGTTTGTGAAACCAAGAGGCATTGTCTAAAATTTCTTCTGTTTTCTACAATTTTGTTTTGCCATTGCCAGAGCTGGGGGGAAAAAAAAAAAACAAAAACAAAACAAACCAACCAAAAAGAAAAACCCACAAAACCAAACCCCAAACATCAACCGCCAAAAAAAAACCCACCAAAAAAACGGGCAACCCAGCAGTGCATTGTACAGCACAACAAACCCTACCCCAATACTCCGAGTGCTTGTAGCAGCTTTAGACTTTGGTGATGTATTAGGAAGCGCTTTAAAAGGACTCTGGGAAGCGATGCCCCATGCCACAGGACGCTACCTTCCCGGCGAATGAAGACAGAAATATATTTTACATTTCTTGTCAGATTGAACTTTAAGACATCTTGACTGCTTTCTCTATAATTTAAACATCGCAGCCCAAATGGCAACACGCTTTGCTCGGTTCCAGTTGCGTGGAGCCTGGGTGCTCCGCTGGCTCGGGGCAGCGGCAGCCGGCCCCTCCGCCGGCGTCCCGCTCTCCCCGCAGCGTGTCAAGCCATTATAGCGGGGACCAGAATGTCACCCTGGTCTCAATGGTTCGTCAGCTGAAGGATATGGTTAACAAATGTAAAACCAAACTTCAGAGGAGCTGCTTTTCTGTGCTAAGTGATCTGTATTCCCTCTGAATTTACTTTCCCCTAACCCCGTGAAATTAACAGTACTTTCTGACATTCGACCCCCTGACCTCACATATAATAAGAATTTAAAAAGCACCATGCATGAGTGTGTCTCTGTAATGCAAAACTGGGAAAAATGACCATGTCACCGTTTTATTATACAAAACCTTCTCCATCTCCATTGCATGCTTCATATATGAGTGCTCGGTTTAAAGTTATTATAAAGAAAAACACAGTTTTAACAGTAATAATTCACCGCTCGTGACTTTTATAGACAATAAATTGTAGCAAGTACATATTGCTGCACAAGAGCCCTGTACTCCATTAATGCAGATATTTACCGGGATAAGTGTTAAAAATAGTCTGCGGGAAGAGGCCGGCGGTTCAGAGGCAGCGGCTTCTGGGGGGCTGGCTGCCGGGGGTGCAAGTGCGTGCACAATGTGTAGGTCTCGAGGTTTAAGAGGCAGAAGCAGAAAAGTGTTATGTGGAAATGATTTTGCAGTTATCAGGCTCAGGGGATGACAGCATACAAGAGTAAGAACAAGGTGCTATGTGGCTTTTTCTTCACTGTGAAGTAAAGATTGGCAGCTGGAAGTAAGGCTTACAGGCAGACCTGCACACAGGACCTCTTCACCCAGGACTCATAATCACTACTCAAAGGAAAACGCATTTACCAGTAAAAAGCGGCTGTAGCCATCAGAAGTGTGCTTAAAACACCACTTAAATATCACTTTATACGCTATTACTTGCAAACTGTGGCTTGGTATTAAATTATACTTGCATAGGCTTTTGCTTAGGTGCTGATAATGCTTTTGAGGTTGCATTGGTGAAGAAGAATTTAGGCTGCTTTACAAGAGACGTGACTGGAATATCCCCCGGTGCTGACAGTGACAGGGTGAAAAATTGCAGAACTGTACTTTCTTTCCCCATATAGATTGTAATTTTAATTGTCATTGTGGCCCTTCTGTTTTAATTATGGGACTTCTTTGATATATACCAGGACATCGTATTGAATGAAAATATGGTGCTATAATAGTCTCTTTATAATTAATGACCACATGTAGATCTTGGTGCATAAAAGGAAAGGAATAAATGAACAATTTATTTAACTAGGTTTTGGATTTCTTTCTGTCTTCCAGTGAATATAAAATGATCCTGGGGCTTCTGAGGCTGTTTGATGTAAGAACTGCACTGAATATCTAATAAAATTACATTGGTGTAGATTACAAAACATATTAGGTGGTTTTATTTAAAAATGTTCCCATTACAGATGGTAAATTTCTTCTATTTACTGTGTTAGCCTGCCTTGGTTTCAGATTTTGAAACAAATGATCGTTTTCTTTAGTTTATTTGTAAAAGCGTTTAAAAAAAATTAAAGCAGATTTTACTCACGGAGCCAGCAGTTTTGCAGGTGAGCTCTTATGTGAACTGTAGGTAACGTCTCCTCTGGAAGGTAATTTGTATAGCTACTGCACACCGCAAATAGCCGTTCCTCCCCCCTAACTTTTGCTTTTGAAATATGATGGATTTATGTTCTATTAATTTCTGGCTCAAGAACTCATTCTGGGCATCCGGTCTTAAGCAGGAGCGGTCGTGGGAAAACACAATAAAAATATTAATGACCGGTAGCTTAGTGGTGTTTGGTTTTTTTACATAGTCTAGGGAGGAGAAACCCCCCAGATAAAAGCCCGCGGGGAGCGCCACGCCGTCCCGCCGCCAACCCGCGCAGGTTTCCACCACGCAGGCACGCGCGGGCTTGCAAATCCACCCGGCTGCGATACATTTCAGGAGAGTAGAAACCTCTACGGATTTCTGAAAAGCAGACATATTTGTCCAGCGTCTGTCAGCGTAAAACTAGAAAATACACCCTGACAAGCTTCTGCTAATTTTATTGCGGCGCGGAGCAGTGTGCATGCATCCTGGGCGGGCTGACTGCAGTTCAATTGCCGAGCAGGATGAAATTGGATCGGCAGAGACAGGGACTACCCTGGGGTCAGCCGCGACCATGCCACTTCCATGTGATGTCTAGTTGGGGTGATGGTGTGTAAATAAACGTGGAGAATTGCAAATCTTGTCATGGCCACGCAGAACAGCTCAAGCATTTAAAGATGGTTGCCCGCAAACCTAACTGGAAGGTGGTTGCTCTGTGTGGTGGCTGAAGAAAAACTCCCTTCTTCGCCCCAGTCTTCTCCTTCCTGACATCTCCGAGAGCACTGACCCAGCACTGCATCGCTGAAGGGATTAATCACCAAATTGTTTTTCATTTTAGCGGAAAGTAAAGAAACTAACTAACCGCGTTCTAATATTGTTCTTTTAAAGCCGGGCTGCGCCGAGGCTGGCAAATGCTTTGTATTTATGTTATCTGACTTGATTTATTTGTTTTTTAAAATGAGGTGAGGAATCTTAATGTCCTACTGTTTAATGAATTTAGGCGCATTAAAGTTCCATGAGGTCTTTTCATTATTATGAACTTTACTAATGTTGGAAAATAAAATATTATAGAATTCACATTTTCTGCTTATGAATCTAATTTTATTTAAATACTACTTACAATGGTCATTAAAATACACTTAAATTTTGCTACCTTCGACCAGTAAGATGTATTTTTTACCAGTTTTACATTTACACATATCTGTTTTTCTGTTACCTTTCCCACATGACAATTACCTTTCATTACAAATTTATAAAATCATTTACATTTTAGCAGTTTAAATGTTTCTGCTGACATTTTGTAACTATTACCCTCTTCTAGAATGGCATATGTTCAGGCAGTTAATAAAAAATTAAATGGAATAGCACTAGACAAGGTGAAGCTTTGTATCAGAGTGTTCTGCACATTTCTGAAAATACCATCTTTGTGTTGCAAACTGTGAAGTGAGGTTAGGGCTGTGCCAATATGTGTATTTGTCATAACTGTCACAGAGTCCATGAACCAGCCAATCATTCCGCTCTTAATTAGACAGTTACATTTTGCTTTTTAGAAAGCATCCTCATGTAAAATGGTGTCTGGGATTCGAGAAAGGTGCTCGGAGCACAGGGGGCAGAGAATACCAGCATCAAAACACTTTTTATCTGGACGAGGCAGAGTTTTTAACTGCTGCCTGGCTCCTAAACGAGGGAAATAGGTTGCGTACCATTAAGAATCCTCTCTGATTTTAAACGGAGGAAAGGACTTCTTGAAGAAGGAGGCAAAGAAACTGCTTGGGTGTAGGATATTTAGGTATGTGCTGCATCTGGAGCATAAATAAATTAGAATGGCCGTTTAAAAAGAAAAAAAAAAAAGGTGTACCATTAGCTTACTTGGAGATTGTTAAGCATCTGAAGACTGCGCGTGGGTCGTGTGTGCTGGTATGAGGCTAGGAGGGCTTGTCTGCATAAAACCATGGCTCTCATCAGGCACACTTTCTCGGTCTCATAAATCTGAATTGATTTCACGAAGACATTTACAGTACGTTCTGCTAAATACAGATTCTGTGGCCAGGCGTAGGGTAAAGAAAGCAAAAAATATTAGTGAAAGTAATCCTGCCTGCCTGCTGTATTTCAGTTTCCCTTTTTTTTCATTACTCTATGTCAATAGGCATTTGGGATTTTTTTTAAAAACAAAAAAAACCCCAAACAAACCCCAAAATTGCAGTTCTTCGTTTATGACTGAATATGTTGTTTACGGCTATATCGTAATCCTGTGTTTAAACATGAAGTTCACTAAGATCCTTTTTAAAAATAAACATTGATTTACACTGCTAGGAGGCAGGGTTTGTCTGATAAGTGCTAGGTGTCCGAGAGGGGTTATTAGTGTTTGCCGCTAAATTCACCTTGGGATATGACTGCGATAAATTCCTCGGCTCCTCATTTAAGCAAAGCAGCGCTATATGGAATTCAGAATAAAAGAGAAATTCTGTCTCCTCTCTGTTAATGGCAACTCTTTGCTGCTTTGTTTTCCAGCACGAGTGCTCCAGCGATGTATGAAGTGTTTCTAACAGCCCAGGCTTCCCCCTTCGCCTTCTGCTAAGGGCAGGTTATTCGCTGTGGGGTAGCTCGAAATAAGCTGTTGATAGTCGTCAAAATGCGGACAGTTGAGCAGCAAATGCAAAACAAAGAGTTCTTTGTGGGGTCCCAAAAGTGCAGCCCAAGTGGGGGATTTTCAACTCCTCTGCTGCCAGTGGAGATGTTGTGATTCAGGGCAAAACTTTTTCAAGAAAAGAAGAAATAGGGAACAGTTTGGGGTAACCTGCGTGGTTCATCTATTTTAAATCTTTATTCAATAGGCATATCACAGAAGTTTTAACAGTCATAGCAGATTAACCTTGCCTGTGCATTTGGAGGCTAGGCGTCTGATGAATTTACATGCAGCCGGATGAAAATGCTATTTGGAGAGAGATTGAGAGTTTATTTGATTAAATCCCTTTCTCCCATACCTTGACCTCTTTCTTGTGAAATAATCAGAACTGTTTAGCAAGAATATTCTGGCATTAATAATGAATTGCTTTGGAGCAGGTTTTTCCTGCTCTGTAACAAACCCATTGGTGCCTGTGCTTTTGGAGGGAAGCGGGGATGCCGCTGCGTGCTGTACATGGAGGGAACACCACTCAGAAAATGCTGCAAAAATGCATTTGAGTTTTTCTTTTGAAATTTAGAGTCTGACGGACAATTTACAAGCCAATGTATTATTTTGGGAGTGCGTTCTCCTGGCGCGTCTACAATAACTATTGTTTTTTGTGACTTGCTGATGAAAATGAAGACGGAAAAGCAGGAGCTTTTGCCTGTTCGGGTGGTTACAGGTCCGCGGGTACCCAAGGCAGGCTTTTCTGCAACAGCCATCGTGAGCACTTAGCAAACGGCACTGCGGGGCGACTGATTTTGTTGTTTTTAGCACTTGTGTTGATTCCGGCTCTGCACTTGATCCTGCGCCGTGTTCGAAGTAGTTGAAACGTGCCTTCTGCCCAAACTTCGCTCCAAGTGCGCAGTATTTGAATGCTAATCAGCTTTGTATTTGTTATTTGGAAAAGAGCATTTGTCAGTCATGATCACAGAGTGTATTTGAAGCCAAATTGATGACTTTATAGTATTACTTGACTTTAAGGTAATGAGATCACATGCGAGCCTGAAAAGGTACGGTGCTGTTGCCTATGTACGTTTGCGCTGGAGACACTTGAGCTGCGTGTACGTTGGTGTAATGGCTCTATAAGATACCTTACTACATTGTCAACTGTGATAAGGCTACGGTATCTTGTCTCCCAACCAAATTAAGCTTCATTATAATTTGTTTCTTAATAACATGCACTTCACTGTAATATGTAAAATGCTTGGCTTTCGTGAGCAACTCTATGGAAAAGCTGTACAGTATCTCATTTGCATTTAGCAATTATATTATATTACAATATATTAAGCTGCAGAAAACCTAATCTAACATCATAATTTAAAATCATAATTTACAGTACTTTACAAGGAGCATACAAGGCAGGTTACAATAACACATTGCCTTTCTGTATCAGCCAGTAAAATTATTTACTCATCTATTATTTAGTTTTCCAAAATGTTCCGGGTAAACTTTATTCAGAAAATTCAGGGATTCCTTACAGCAGAGCTCCATTAGGATGTCCAAATATACTAGCATATTATTTACTGAAATTTGGTGACTGGTGCTCTTTCTAATAACTATTTGGGTTGAATGTTTGCATTAAAAGGGGTGCGGTTTCAGAAAAGGAAGGTTGTTCAAAGACGCCTAGATTTATCCAGATATTCTTTGTGGCGAAAATCAAACGAAAGGAGGAAGGATCCATTTTTAAAAGACTTTATACAGGTTGTGACACAGCATTTGATGAATCATTTAATATGCGACACGTGATGCGGAGTGTCAACAACTGGCTCCTGTTGCAGTCTTTGTTTGGAGCTCAGTTCCACTCGG
Source organism: Balaeniceps rex (assembly GCA_013401315.1). Classification (NCBI taxonomy): domain Eukaryota; kingdom Metazoa; phylum Chordata; class Aves; order Pelecaniformes; family Balaenicipitidae; genus Balaeniceps; species Balaeniceps rex. The sequence continues at coordinate 76,096 of VYZW01030693.1, read as the reverse complement.
TCTCAGATAAACTTCAGAAAGCCGCAGATGGGAGCCAGCTCCCCATGTTTCTAGTCACTCGAATATTTTGAATAAGCTTTTGCCAAGTATGTATTACTGTTTAAATCTAGCATTAAGAATCTAGTATTAAAAGGAATATGGGCTACTTAGCAGCTGATTTACCAGTTAATGGTTTAATTCTAGTACAGTATCTGGCTTAAATTTATGACTCCAGTTAGCAATATTTTATCTGAGTGTGTATTAAACAGTGCTGCTGAGTTTGCGCTACAGAAGCAAGCAAGGTGCCTGTCTCAGGTGTATATAATCTAAATCTTTTATATTATGAGGAGTACAATACACCGATGACCAGCACTGGGACAATAGTTCAGTCTCGATCGCCTCTGTGAAATATCTGAGAGTGTGTGTGAGCCCCTGGACAATATGAGCGAGGAGGGTGCTCCCAACCCTGAAGAGAAGTTGGTCCACACTTGGCCACCACAAGATGGCCACGCAGGGTTTTTTGATGACACCTGGGGACGTGCCACATGCTCTCATTGCCACACTGCAGAGCCTGGTAGGAGATCAGGTCTTGTCTGGCCACCAGTCACCCACGAAGGGAGGTTTGCAGACACTGCCTGCCCACTAGCTTGCACTCCAGTTTTGTTCTGAAACCAAGCCTTGATGAACGTATTAAATGATGATGGAGTGACAAAAAGGGAAGAGGGGGAGTCTTTTTACCTTCAATAAAGTAAAATGAACAGAAGCTCCTTCTTGCTCTCGTCCCTCCCTACCCAGCCCCTGCAAATCAGTGTTTTGGTGCTGATGCGTCATGTCAACATATGAGGTGCAGAGCCCAGAAAATGCCTGAAAATAGCAGAACCTTAGGTCTAAGTGTTATTTTTAGTTTAAAAGCACATTAGCACAGTGATGGTTTACACTGGTATGGGATCCACCTCTCTGGAGGGGATATTCTCTGGGAATAAGCCAGATGTTAGGAAACCAGGGAGACCTCAGGTTTTGGATGCAAGGTCTCTTATGTAGCAGGAGTGGCTCTGTGCCTGAAGCAGTACACTGTACCAGTGAATGATGCCTATGGTCTCTGTCGTGCTTTACATAAACAAAAATACTTTGCATACTTTAATTAAACTGTATGGTGAATCATTTTGCACAGTGATATTAATGCTCCAGTCTATGACATTAGTGTGCTTTCCTTCTTGAGAATATTAATGATGTCATTGTGCATTTGCAAGTATGTTGGCAGTTTATGTGATAATTGTATGATTGTCAAAACTAGAAATTGTCCCCGATAGCTTGGGCTGCAAAGGCTGCAAGATTTATTTTGTGCCTCTGTGAGGAGCATTTTATTTGGCATGACTATCTCCATAATCGTGGTCTCACTAAGGCATGCATCTTGAAGTTTGGGAGACTGGAAGTGGTCGCTGCTCTTCCCAATGAAACTGGTGAGCTCTTTCTTCCTAGGAGCTGGATTTTAGAGGATCCAGCTCAGTGCTAGAGAGTTAATACAGATTAGATCTTGTTAGAAAAGACCGCTATCCCACAATGAAGCTTTCCAAATTCACATTCATGTATTTCATTTTCACCCTTCCACCGTATAAGTGGTGAAGGCAAACCATTAACTGCAGTCAGCCTTTTCTTTAGCCCCTTTCTCTGACCTCACTGCTCCAGTATATTCTGGCCCTTATCTCTCAGGGTGCCTGTGATGGGCAATATGAGAGAAAGTCCAGCACTGCTCTCTCTTCATCAGCCTCTAATCCTCACTTGTGTACAGTACCCTCTGTCTCTTCAGACCCTTTCTGTTTTTTCCCTTTTCTTTCAAATACGATAATCTTTCATTTTTCTAGCTTTCCTACAGGCTTCCCTTTCACACCTTTCTTTTCACTCTGAGCAGGTTGGTTGTGCCCTGCTTTTCTTCACCCAAATATTGCTCTTCAAGATGTCTTTGCTGTGTCATCACACAGCACATTCACATTAAGCTCTTTGGCCGTGATCTTATGCTCATCCTCTGTGCATCCTGAAAACCTGTCTTTCTATTCCTATGAACTCTTGGAGCTAGACAAAAGTTCAGTTTTTCTCTTCCAAAGGCTGAAATGGGGACAAAGTCTGAGACTTTACTAAATCCTAAGCCAGCTTCTTACCACCTGGCAAAAAGAAATGAGATGCAATTTTTCTACCTCACGCTTCCAAGCTTCATCTTGCACTGAATCCCAATTGCAATCTGCGGTTCGCTCTACATTCTTAGCGAAGGCAGCAAACAACATCATTTCCATAGAAAGCCTATGCTCTGTGATGTCCCAGTGAAGTCTTCAGTATAAATGCTGTGGGTGTGCAAATTGCCACCTACTTCTAAAATAGTTAATGGATTCCATGATTACAGGTTGTAAATCAACTCCACTGTTAAACTTTGTCTTATATTCTAGTAACTTACCTATATTATGAAGAAGAATAAACAATAGTTAGCAAAATAAATGTGTACAAAAGAATAAACCTAGGAATTACATACACAGCTAATATAGTGTATTAACCTTCCAATACTAGTGAAAGCATAGAGCAAAGTCAGTGCAGTTATTCTGTCCAGCCTGTGATGTTGCTCCGTGATAAGTTAACCAATGAAGCCAAGACATGAAAAGATTAGTTACAGTATCACCTGGCAAAAATAGATGATGAAAATTTATAGAATCATAGAATTGTTGAGGTTGGAAAAGACCTTTAAGATCATCAAGTCCAACCATTAACCTAGCACTGCTCATGTCCCTAAGCACCTCGTCTACCTGTCTTTTAAATACCTCCAGGGATGGGGACTCCACCACTTCCCTGGGCAGCCTGTTCCAATGCCTGACAACCCTCTCCGTGAAGAAGTTTTTCCCAATATCCAATCTAAACCTCCCCTGGTGCACGTTGAGGCCATTGCCTCTCGTCCTATCACTTGTTATGGGGAGAAGAGACCAACCCCCACCTCACCACAGCCTCCTCTCAGGCAGTTGTAGAGGGCGATGAGGTCTCCCCTCAGCCTCCTCTTCTCCAGGCTGAACAACCCCAGCTCCCTCAGCCGCTCCTCACAGCACTTGTGCTCCAGACCCTTCCCCAGCTTCGTTGCCCTTCTCTGGCCATGCTCCAGCACCTCCATGTCCTTCTTGGAGTGAGGGGCCCAAAACTGAACCCAGCACTCGAGGTGCGGCCTCACCAGTGCCCAGTACAGGGGAAGGATGGCTGCCCTGCTCCTGCTGGCCACACTATTCCCGATACAAGCCAGGATGCCGTTGGCCTTCCTGGCCACCTGGGCACACTGCTGTCTCATGTTCAGCCGGCTGTCGACCAACACCCCCAGATCCCTCTCTGCCAAGCAGCTTTCCAGCCACTCATCCCCAAGCCTGTAGCGTTGCATGGGGTTGTTGTGACCCAAGTGCAGGACAAAAGGCATTTACCCTTGCCTTCAAAAAATGTTCCAAATTCAGGTTGCTTTTCTGGAGCTTATGTCTATATTTTGGAGCACTGTTCCCTGAAATCGAAGGTGTCCTTTGTTTCCTTATGTGATTCTGATCCCTGGAGCTGACTTCTAGAATATATAGACTTCTATAGACTTCAGCAGGTTGACTTCCAGCCATAGCAAAGCCCTAGGTGAAAAGTCCTTGAACTTTCTATTCATTGTCTGTCGTCTTCTTTATTACGTTTAAATTGATTGACTCTGCAATTCCATTATAAGTATAATATTTCCCAAGTTATTTAGCTGTGCTCTATTTTTGCTGGGGACTTGTAATATATTGAATACTCAGCCCTGACAGACCTCCTTCTATATCAAAGTTTCTTATGTCCGAGAGATTTCAGGTAATGGGTGCAAAGTTCTTCCTGATAAATACCTTTGTTTTGGGAAACCCGTTTCATGTGTGTACTTTTAACATGTCATAAGTCAGTGGAAAAAAAGAGAAGTGGAATCTGAATAATACATTCTCTTGAGCTAAAGGATAACTATCATATCTAATTTTTTTAATTGTTATGGAGACAATGTGAGTGCAATCAACAGATCTCTCCAGTCAGAGTGGAAATGCCATTGCACAAATAAAGACCTCAGAATACTTTTGTTTGCTCCTAGGGGCTCAGGCAACTCCACTTTGGAAATTGCTCTCAGCTGTAGGCTGGAGTTATACAAATTACATCAAGAAAATTTTCCCTCTCTCTCCCCCGGGCACCAGCGCGCAGTACTGCCAGCAGCCCGGGGTCCGCACAGGCAGGGTTGGGAGTCCCGACCTGTCCTGGGGTGTCACAGGCTTTGCCTTCCTACCTGAAATGGGCTTACCTGCCTGCCATTTCGTACGCAAACAGAACAGCATCTGACAGACCAAATGCAATGCTTGGATAACGTCATCTCTTGGTCAAAATAGGAGCCGTGTGATTAAGTGCATTCATGTGTACACAGTGATGTCCAGAACATTTTTTTTTTTAATGTATAGCTGTAATAGTGAAATATAAAAGTGACCCTTTTGTCTTTCCCTTCCTTGTTTGAACATATGTTTTAATCTTGACCCTCCAGACAGCACAAAGACAATAACCAGGTACTGCAGAGCACCCTCTGCCTTTGCTCTAGCTGCACAGGTATCTGTCCTTCCCTTCCTCTGCAGTTCCTCACGTCATGTCAGACATTAACACCACAAAAATATGCACTCAGAAGTGATTAAAAGGCATTGCATTGTTTTAAAAAGTGGTTTAAGTATTTGAGTTACTTTCTGTAAATTCAGCTCTTGGATCTCCAAACTTTCAGCATCCTCGTAGCCCCTGTGCCTTTGGCAGCGAGAGCACGGGCAGCTTTCCCACCTCAGCTGGGGAGGCACGGGGGGTTGGACGGGAGGCTGCTGAATGCCCTGGTGTGCACACAGAGGTCACTGAAGTCCTTGAAGAATAAAAGTGGTACTATTTCAACTCAGCGTGAAAACATGAGAAAAAGTTGCTCTTCTTCTGACATATATTTTTTACATTTCCACATGAATGTATGTTTGTATGAGTCGCCGCAATGTAAATATACGTCTTTTGGCTATAAGACAAAGCTGATGTCTTGATCATTAAAGATTGCATGACATTTTTATGGCGGTACAGGTGTTAACCTTTACGTCTTAACTGGGTGCAAACGTGGGTAACTACATTGTAAGCGATCCTGAGATGTGCTGAGCGCTTCCTGACAGCTCTGAGCACTTTCACCCCGCGCCAGCACTGGGATCTGCTGGACCTGCAGGACCGGGCTCCGCACCGAGCATCACTGGAAGAAAAGATCTGAAACTATATGGTCAGCTTCAGCAGCGGGGCGAATGTGTGCTGGCTCAAGCTTGACTTGGTCTAAAATACAGGGGGGCAATAATCTCCTCTGATCCGGCCCAGATGATTAAGGAACGCCGTAACCAGCTTGGCAGCACTGCTGAGAAGCGAAGTCGGTGCCTGTTATCGCAACAGCGAGCGCATCAGACCATCTTATCACCAGGCAGAGCGGGTGAGATAATGCCGATAATCTTGAGTTTCTTGGTTATGTGCGATGTGTTTTTAACACCTCACAGAGTTTTGAGATGGAAAGGACCATGAGGGAAGAAAAAGATATGTACATATATATGTGCAGAGTATCTTTTACCCTTTATTATGCAGGTATTTTCAGGAGTTTTAAATGCCATCTTTGGAGCAGAGCATTCAGATAGCACATGGAGGGAAGGGAGAGAAGCTGGGAGGACCTTCTTTCCAAGCTCGCTTGAAAGAGCACGATATAGGTAAACTAATTGCTACAGCGTTGCTATGTGCCGTGGGTGAGATGATATCTCACTCTGGTTGAGGGCCTATAAGCCTCTATGGATGGTGTACCTGAGGCGTGTACAATTAAGGCTATCCATAACAGCTTTCTCTGCTTCGGATTCAGAAGTGCCCTCTTTACATCCGCTCACTTTTGCTCACGTAGCACTGTGTTAATTGCAATACAATTCAGAAAATTCAAGAGTACCGTTTGAGCAAAGTCCTCTTCCCTACTCAGGGTAACCTCCCATGTGAAAGTACGCTTGACTGCTGGGGTTTTTGCAATAAATTAGGACTAATTTTAATAGGGTTTAAGCCATGAAAGCGCCTGGTTCTGGGCATCACCTTGGCTGGGAGCAGCCTTACAAAGACACGGTGAGGAGAAGTTGCGCTGGCTCTGAAGTTAACAGCCTTTCACCGCAGCGTTTTAAATTGAGATGTTTTTACCCTATGTTTTCTTTCACATATTTTATTTTATTCTTCTTGCGTAGCTTCCTCATCCATGCAGTGATCAGCCCTGATATACGATAGGGATTTTCACTTGAAGGACTGTGCATCTTTAAAATGTCTTCCCTTTATTCTTCCTAGTTCTTACACATGTAATTTCCCCTTTAATTTGACATCATTTAACGGCACATTACACGTCAATGATGTGATCTGTGAATATTTACAATGTTCGTGTCATTTTTATTTTCTAATCCAATTTAAGTAGCTCTGCTTTTTATGACATCATGAATTCTTCAGTCTTTTTAGTCTTTTTGGAACTAATTATTCCATTAGTTCCTTTGAACTAGCTCCGTGTTGTCAGTCATTTTCTTCCCGTTTGATCATAAGACCTTTGCTGCCCTCCTTTGCATCTGCCGCTGGAGCCAGAGGAGGATGTGACCACTGATAATAACCGTGCCAGTACCTCGCCCCCGCCCCCAGCGCGTTTTTGCTACTGAAACAAAATTATATATAAAGTCTTTTAAATATATTCAACTGAGCAACTTTCTCCCGATTTGAACTTCCGCGTCTTTGCAGTAAATGTCTTTATGTTGTACTCTACAACACGCAGTGTCCAGGCTGCAGAGGACACGCTTCCCGGCTGTTTGGCTTGTTGCTTCTTCATCTACCAGGAGATGTAACAGAAAACAAAGCAACTGGTTTTGAGTGTAAAGCGGGAAGGAAAGCATGAGATGAATTCGACTCGCTACCATATGGTCCTGCTCATATAGTATGACTCATGGTTTATGCTTATTTTTAATATCTGGGTTTGATAACTTGACAGAAGATAGGCTTCACTTGTTAAGCAGCCCAGGCTTCCCTAAGACTTTCCAAACCCACTTGCCTGTTGGCATCCGAAGGAGGCTGAAATGTGTAATAAACAGTCTCGGACCACGCTCCAGCAAAGATCCCTGGCCTGCCCGCAGGACCAGCCTCTCCCAGCTTCCTTGTTTACTGGGAATGTTTAACATTTCCTCTGTAATGCTAAAGAGCTCTGTTGTCTGTTGCTGCCCTCTGTAGTGATAGAGTAGAGACCACAAGATTTCTCTTGTGCAGCAATAATTCTGTTTATTAGCAATTGCAAATGCCTTATGAAATTAACTGTCGCTGCAAATCGAGGGGTTTCTTACTTTTTGCTTCTGTTGCTTGCTTTCGTTTGGGATTATCTGATCTTCACAAAATTACCAGATTGATGGGTCTTCATGGTTTTTTAATTTTTATTTCTTTTCTATTAATGTTTAGAATATGTCAGGATAACATTTTTAGCATGCTGACCTGTTTTAAGTACAGCATCTTAAAAACCATAAAGACTCAAATCATTTTACACAGACCATAGAAATGAGAGAGGCTGTGCTTCCAGATTTCACAACGTAACAATTGCTTTTCTAAAAGAAAAGGGCAAATTCACAGAAAATCCCATGCATTGCTCACTGTCGCATTTCTTCGAAACTTTAGCTAGATAAAGCAACTTTTTTTGCACAGTTGGATGTAAAATGCACACTACTTGGGGAATAAAAAGCAAATATTGACATATGTCTGTTGTCTGGCCCCTTACATTGTTAAACAGATTTCTCCTCAGGACAATGCCCGCCGATAACCATCAGTATTTTATGATGGCAGAAAGTGCAATAGAAACCGTGATTGCTGAGAAAATAATGCTGCCAGGTAGTGTAACTACCCTACCTCCCCATATTGCCCTAATTTTTTTTTTCTTGGTATGAAAATTAAAATAATTAATCTTTGAATACAGAAGCATTTATAAAACTTTGAGTAAAATTAGACCATGTATGGTAAACAGCAATCCTCACATTTTAGGTGATGGAATGGAAGTCTCTCACACTGTTGTTTTGGAGAGGTTTTGTGGTGGTTGTGGACTCTATTTTAGTTTTTGTATAATGGCAAATAACTTAATTTGCAGAAAGCAATCTCTAAAGTTGGCCCTGGCTGTCTTCCAGGTAATGCAACATGCTTAACATGAGGGAATGATTAATTTTTGACGTCTGAAGTGTGTGGGTCGTGACGTTTGGAACGCAGGCGCTTTGTTTTAGGTTGTGTTCAGTGAAACAGGGTATTTTCATCTGGAGGTCAGAATGACTACGCTGTTCAAAGGGGATCACGTGTTCGTGCCAGCCATATGTTAAAGATGTGTAAGTGTCCATGATGCCCATATGCTTGTAGCGTTTGAGATAGTTCTTCAATGGCTGTGGCTGGTGCAGCTAAAGTGAGGGAGTTCACCCATGGTGGTTCTCCATCCACCACAGTAGGTCATCTGGACTGACATCACTAAATGAAGGTAAAAAATAGCCTTAAAAGTTAAACCAGAATAGAGGAAAATTAACCTGGGAAGACTGGAACAATTGTTTTTTCTGTGTCTTTATTGCTGCAACCCCCAGTTTTCTGCAAGGTTAATTTTATGCCCAAATCTTCTTTTAGATTTCCTCTCCATTTCCATTCTCCTCCAGTTTCCTCTTTTCCTCTGTTCTGATGTCACTCCTTCCTTCTCAGTCTTTATCTTTTGTTCCCTCTTTGCTCACACAAATGCTTTTCCTTTTATCTTCCTGAATAAATTCTCAATGTCAGCAATGGTGGTTTTGTTGGTTTTTTATCGCCTCAAACTTCAGCTCCTAGAGAAAAAGAATAAGTTTTCCTGGTGCTGAGTGTTTAATCTAATGTCTTTTTCTAGTTCTAACTTTAAATGATTTTTTTTTTTCTCAGGCTTTCCTAGAAGCTTATAAAGTGCTAAAATAGTAGTACTACTACTGGTGTTAATAGTTAGAAAGAAAAACCACCTGCATTGTTTATGGTGGCTCAACACGTATTTAGATGTAGATGCTGTCCATACTGGTTTCTTGCTGCCATAGGTAGAATGCCTAGAAGAAGAAGAAAAAAAAAAAAAAAGAAAAAAAAGAAGGAGGGAACGCTCATGTTCTTTTTCTTTCCATTTCTTTGCCAGGAACCTGTGTTTCTCCTGGGGAAAATGGTGATTCTCATGAGCTGCAGGTCTTTCCCTACAGGTAAGGGAGGAACGATGCGTCTCCTCACAGTGCTGCGCACTGCTGTGCCCCAGCTGCCTCTTGCCTGCACCAATGCACTTCTCCTCTTTCCTTCCGTGCTCTCTTGCCTGCTGTCCTCACGCTTGGAGGCATTGAGAAGGTGAAGAAAGAGTGAAGGTTTTGTGTGACTCGCCCACGGAGGCAGTGTCTTTAGGCAGACAAGGCATAAAGAGTTCTCCTTGGCAGGGAAGTATGGACATTGAGCAATGCCAGAAGTTCTCTTTCCAATTCCCAATTAAGCTTCCTCTTTTTTTTTTTTTTTTTTTTTTTTTTTTAAATACTACACCAGCAGCTAATATCTAAGCACAGCCAGGATGTCCCTGTGGTCAGCAAATAGAATTTGTGTCCCCAAAAGTTAACAACTAGGCAAGATACAAAATTTTCACCAAAGCAATGTTCACACTGGACTAAAATCCAGTTGTTCTCACTCCGAGACTGATGTTCAGCCAGGAGAGCACATGGTCTCACGAGGGACCATGGTACATCCAGCACTGTTCTCCCCTAGAAGTGAGGGGGGAAAAGGGAATGTACATCTAAATACTCCAGAGCAAGGTATCAAAAAAATTGATTTGGACAATTATCCTCAATCTTATAACATTATTTTAAAGATATCAAAAATGAAAGTCTACAGGTATGTGAAAGCTAATGATATTTTGAGGAACAAATAACATTCAACAATAAAAACCAGAAAACAATAATGCCAGACAAATAACTTCCCATATTAGGTAAGTAAAGGAAATAAAGAAAGAAATTGTTGTCATTATAGCATAACTAAGGTGTTAAATTTATATGCTAATAATTACATATTTGTTAAAAAGAATAGTCCAGTCTGATCACGTAGAATGAAAAGCAGTAAAATGCATTGTGGAAAGAATTTTCTTTAATCCTGCTTGCCTAGCCTATACGTGTGTGTGTGGTTTTGCTCTCCTGGAAAGATCTCTAGGGGAAGAGCGATGCCCCCCTACCAAGCAGAGTAGCTTCCTTTTGCTTTCAGGAGGTATCTTTTGAAATATTTCCTGCGCTCAGAAGTTTAAAAGAGAGCCACCAGATCACGTTGAATTTGTTAATAAACATGGAGAACAGGGTGGAATTTTTCCCTCCATCAAATTGTCTGCAGTGGGAGGAGAAAAAGGGAAAACAAAACCCCCAAGAAAATAAAATTTTTGTAACCAAGTTATAATGTCAAAATCTTTATTGATGACATATTGCAAAAATAACCCTGTGTGTTACTCTTTCATGTGCAAATGGGAAAAAACACATATTCTTCTTCTAAACTGAGGATATTTAGTTTGTAATCATTTAGGAGCAATGAAGTGGAACTCCATTAGGTCCATGGCCGTTTCAATGCAGCCGTGCTGATGCTCAGTGTAGACAGTGCTCAGTGTAGATGCAGGTTAAATGGAAAAAGAAATGACTGCATCTTATAAAAAAGTCTATTTTGTGTCGTTAACCCAGCTCTCGCATTCATAATAATCACTATAATGGCCATAGGTAAAGCAAGCTGCTTGGTTAAGTCCCTCTGTAAAATTTCCATGTGTTTACACTGTTTTTTCTTGTTGAAAAAGTATCAACCAACCTGGTGAACCCAGGTGTTTCAAATAGGATGAAGGGAACTACCAAAAGTTAGTTTAGAATAAGGCATTTTAAATTCAGGAAGTTATTTAATTCATTTTCTGTGTTATTTTGATGAAAATAGGATACCAGGAGATCTAGAGACTAATGTGATTTCTTTTAAGTTGAGGGAAAGCTTATACGCATAAAAATACATATGCATAAATCTAGCCAAAGCATTCAAGTTATCCCAATTTTTTAATTTTGCATATATTGCAAATATTCTCTCACGTTATAAATCCAATCCTCAGCATGTACTGAAATGCATTTATATTATCTGAATATCGATTGTTTTCCTAGGAGAATTGCAATCCAGACTTTTCTTTTTATATATATGTACCTGTGTCTCTATTTTGCTATTTATTGATTGAACCCACTGGTAAATTAACTGTATTTTTATTTCCCTGAAGTTATGTTAATTAGTCAGGGAAGTTTGAAAAGGGAAGCCATCCCTTGGCTCTCTGTGGCTGGCTAGAAGAATGGAAGCCTGGATAGAATCACAGAATGCTTTGGGTTGGAAGGGACCTGTAGAGGCCATCCAGTCCAACCCCTGCAGTGAGCAGGGACATCTTTAACCAGATCAGGTTGCTCACAGCCCCGTCCAACCTGACCTGGAATGTTTCCAGGGATGGGGCCTCCACCACCTCTCTGGGCA